>CM061149.1:32947114-33072114 GCA_030710495.1 Labroides dimidiatus | reverse complement strand
TTCATGTCTAAATATCAGCCTGCCTTCTTTATCTGGACTTTTGACTGGTAAAACTGACCCTAAAGACAAGCATAAGCATGATTCATGTGTATGCATTGGTCTGCTCTGGATGGTGGTGGTGGTGGTGGTGGTGGTGGGGGGGGGCAAAGTAAAGTCCAGGTTCGTTTTTTTGGTGTCTGGACTTTAAACTACAGATTGATTCATCTCTCAGGTGCTCGCTCAGGTGTGATTTCAACCCTTAAGAATGCCGAAGAGAAATGCCATGAGGCTGTTATTGACAATGCAGTTGGAGGCGCTATTTCTTTAACTCTTTTTAAACCAATCAAAACATCCCACTTTCAATATTTTTGCGTCAGCTTCTTTGTGATTGTTGGTAGTTTAGCAATAGGCAGGATGATGTATAGTGAATGAGTGGCCATCACAGAAATCATACATTATTCCTTGATGTACATCCTGAGGCTCAGCATCAGGGTTATTGTTAGAGTTGGTTTAACTGCTGAATGAAAGGTCTGCCTCTACCTCTTCATCGCTCTCCTGTCTTCATCCTTCTCCTCTGTTTGTTGCTGATCCTGTTCTTCTCCTTCTTCATCCTTTTCTTATTCAAACTGGTGAGTTCGAACTGGTGAGTGCCCCCCCCCCCCCCCCCCCCCCCCCCCAACCCATGAGCCTTCATTCATTCATACACCACGTCAAAACAAAAAATACTGAAAACCTTCATGTCAAACTTGTGTTGTTGCGGCGTGGTCGAGATAACCTCCAAAAATGGCTCCTTAAAACAGGTCACCATCTTTGCACCTCCCTACAACATGGTGTTGAAGCTGACGTGTCCGCCCAGCGTCTTCAGTGAGTGTTTATTTTAATGAAATGGTTGAAAAGAGGGACGGGACCAGGAGAGAGAACGAGGCAGGCATTGATGAGCATTTTGATTGGCACATGGCTCTTGGGACGTACCAAATGAGCGGAGACCCAGGGGACGGGAGGAGATCTGATTAGCTGGGCAGGGTTGAAAATGGAGTGTACCAAAACTAATTCAAGACAAGAGCAACGAGAGATTGAAAAACCGCCCGAGCCTCATTCTCCTCATTGGAGTTTTTTATTGAAATTCAATACGTCTCAGCAAATGTCTCCTCGCCTCTCTGCCTCTCTTTGTTTTTACAGTGGACAGTCACACACACACACACACACACACACACACACACACACACACTCCTAAACACACAAACACTCACACTGAGGATTGTTTTTTTTTTCTCTGAGTATGTATTCAGTTCAATCATCACTCTTTGATACTGAGCCATTTTGCACACGCTCAAGGGCATGAAGATGTGGAGGAAGAGAGGGGAAGCACACACACACACACACACACACACACACACACACACACACACACACACACACACACACACACACACACACATACACACACGCACACACACACACACAAAGAGGCTTTAACATACATCCACTGATTGTGATTGGCCTGGATGGTTTGGGTGTTAAAGCGGTGGTGCAATAGTCTCCAGCTCAGTGTTAGAGCCCAGCCCAGCTGTGGGGACTGTTGATATGGCTGACACAGACAGGGGCACCCTAAGGCCACAGCAGGCCTTAGCATCAGTTAAGAGCCACACAAACTGGCCAGAGAGCAGCTTACGTATGAGGAGTGACAAGGTTCAGCATGAGTCTGCACGCTGGTTTTACTAGTGACTGCAAAGGGGTGTGTGTGTGTGTGTGTGTGTGTGTGTGTGTGTGTGTGTGTGTGTGTGTGTATTTGTTTGTGATTGAAACATAACATCCTGTTTTCTCACTCTGCTGACATGATGTATTTAATTTTTACTCAGACAGAATGAACGTATAAAAACACGTTTAGATACAGAGACTGAGCACAGAGCTGAACCTTCTCACCAAAAGCAGGATCTCTGAATCATCTTTATCCATGGAGAAATGTCTTTTTATTTTTGATTAACAATGCATCCCTCCCTCTTTGTGCAATTTTCACTTTTTTCCTCCTCTTTTCATCCAACTGAGGTCCGGTATTGCTTCCTTACACCCTCTTCTTCACACACTTCCTCTTTTCTCCATCTGTTCCTGAATACTAATACATACTGTATAGGCTATATACACACATGCATATGGGCCAGTGCATGCAGAATCACACACTTCTTTCTTTTTTACACACACACACACACACACACACACACACACACACACACACACACACACACACACACACACACACACACACACACACACACCTACCCCTTGTGTCTTGTCCTCCCTTTCTTCTCTCTTCTCCCTTTCATTCCCCCCCTCCTCTCTATCTCTCTCTCTCACTCTCTCTGCATTTGCTTGGAAAATGTTTGAACTCCTCAGCGTGCTAAGATGTTGCTGAAACAGAATATGAATTAGCCCCCACACCCCCCATCTGTCCCATTGCTGCTGCTGCTTATGCCTAAGACTCTCACCCCCCCACGCCTCCCTACCACCACCATCCCCACCACCGACCCCTCCCCATGCATAAATAATAAAACAATACAAAAGGAGGAGAGGCCCACTGTCTAGGCACACATGAAAGAAGAGCTGAACTCCGAGCTGGAATGACAGGATTCAAAACTTCCTCAGAGAGGCAGAGCACAGTGTAGTGGGGAGGGGAGGGAGGGGAGGGAGTGGAGACAACGAAATGGGACACGTTTGTGTGCAGTGTGTGTGTGTGCGCGTGTGTGTGTGTGTGTGTTTGTGTGTGTTTGTGTGTGCACGCGCGTTTGTGTCTGCGAATGTATTTCAGGATGTCTGCTGTGCAGGATACAGAGAGAAGAGGAGCATTGTGAATGTGCGGCCATATTGAGACAGAAAAGAAATCCTGTCATGTAAATATGATAAATAACATGGAAGAGAATCAGATGGGTACCATACAGGCAGCAAAGCAAGCTCAAATAAGCATACACTTCAGAGAACAAGCCCAAAATACCCCAGCCAATGTCTGAGGAGATTTGAAAGCAATTTTGCAGAAAAACAAGCTCTATGTCACTTATGATAAGCAGACTCGGCAACACTGCTTATCGTATGTGAAGAGAGGGCCACTGTATTTGGACAACTTGAGACTGACACATCCTGCCCGACCCGTGAGAAAGGCGTCTGTGTACACCGAGATATATATCACTTTTGCAACGAAATACATTGACAAGTGCCTCATTTATCACCAGCCAAGCTGGTTAGTGAGTTTTTTTTTGCTACCTGCCAAAATTAATTTTCACCTGCATTTGGCAGGTTGGGGTGTATTATATATATATATATATATATATATATATATATATATATATATATATATATGGCCACTTTATTAGGGGCACCTTGCTAAGACCACACCGGGTGCCACTCCTGTCAGCTAAGAACAAGAAACTGAGGCTACAGTTCCCACAGGCTCATCAAAATTGGACAATAGAAGATTGGAAAAATGTTGCCTGGTCTGATGAGTCCTGATTTCTGCTGCGACATTTGGATGGTAGGGTCAGAATTTGGCATCAAGAACATAAAAGCATGGATCCATCCTGCCTTGTATCAACGGTTCAGGCTGCTGCTGGTGGTGTAATGGTGTGGGGGATATTTTCTTGGCACACTTTAGGCCCCTAAGTACCAATTGAGCTTCCTTCAACGCTACAGTCTACCTGAGTATTGTTGCTGCCCATGTCCATCCTTTTATGACCACAGTGTACCCATCTTCTGATGGCTACTTCCAGCAGGATAACGCTCCATGTCATAAAGCTGGAATCATCTCAGACTGGTTTCTTGAACATGACAATAAGTTCACTGTACTCAAATGGCCTCCACAGTCACCAGATCTATGTCCAATAGAGAATCTTTGGGATGTGGTGGAACGGGAGATTCGCATCATGGATGTGCAGCCGACAAATCTGCATCAACTGTGTGATGCTATCATGTCAATATGGACTAAACTCTCTGAGGCATGTTTCCAGTACCTTGTTGAATCTTTGCCACCAAGGATTAAGGCAGTTCTGAAGGGAAAAGAGGGTCCAACCCAGTACTAGCAAGGTGTACCTAATAAAGTCGCCAGTGAGTGTATGTTTTATTTATATATATATATATATATATATATATATATATATATATATATATATATATATATATATATATATATATATTTCCAAAAAATAAAAAATAAAAGGGAACACATTATAGATCTGAATAAATGAAGTATTCTCATTAAATACTTTGTTCTTTACATAGTTAAATGTGCAAAAATCACACAAAATAATCAATGGAAATCAAATTTGTTAACCCATGGAGGTCTGGATTTGGAGTCACACTCAAAATTAAAGTGGTAAAACCCACCAAAGGCTGATCCAGCTTTGATGTAATGTCCTTTAAACAAGTCAAAATGAGGCTCAGTAGTGTGTGTGGCCTCCATGTGCCTGTATGATCTCACTACAATTCCTGGGCATGCTCCTGATGAGGTGGCAGATGGTCTCCTCCAAGACCTGGACTAAAGCATCTGCCAACTCCTGGAGAGTCTGTGGTACAATGTGGCGTTGGTGGATAGAGCAAGACATGATGTCCAAGATGTGCTCAGTTGGATTCAGATCTGGGGAACAGGTGGGCCAGTCCATAGAATCGATGCCTTTCGATGCAAACAGCAAACCTTCTTGCCACAGCTTGCACTGAAGTGCCATCCTGGATGAGCTGCACCACCTGAGCCACTTGTGTGGGTTGTAGACTCCGTCTAATGCTACCACTAGAGTCAAAGCACCGCCAGCATACAAAAGTGACCAAAACATCAGCCTGAAAGCAAAGGAACTGAGAAGTGGTCTGTGGTCACCACCTGCAGAACCACTCCTTTATTGGGGGTGTCTTGTTAATTGCCTATAATTTCCACCTGTTGTCTGTTCCATTTGCACAACAGCATGTGGAATTGATTGTCAATTAGTGTTGCTTCCTAAGTGGACAGTTTGATTTCACAGAAGTGTGATTGACTTGGAGTTACACTGTGTTGTTTAAGTGTTTCCTTAGTATATATGTATATATATATATATATATATATATATATATATATAATATATATATATATATATATATATATATATATATATATATATATATATATCCTTAGTGAAGGTTCACATGTGACTGTTCAAAAATCAAGTCAAACTTTTAAGATAGGATAAATATATAAATACTCATGCCACCACAACTGAACAGAGCTTTGCTTATTTGTAGAACAATCTGTTTTATGGATGCCTTTCAGATCCATCAGAAACACAGATAAAGGGGTAAACAGGTGGTGATGGGTCAGAATGTTTAGAAGGAGCCACAAAAACTCTGAGTGGAGCACGCACATCATCATCATCATCATCATCATCATCATCATCACAGTGATATTAAGGGTGGAAAATACACATGTGGATTTTTGTGCTGAGTCATTATTAAATACCGTTGCCCTTCAACCCCCCCCCCCCCCCCCTCTCTCTCTCTCTCTCTTTTTTCAGAAGTCTGCATATGTATTAAGAGGGATTTTGTTGTCCCCAGATACCAATTTACATAAAGTGCATGCTATCATTGGTTCAAGAGAGGCAAATTATTTCCCTGGCAACATCACACTTCCTCCTCTCTTTTATTATTTATTAATTTTGGAGACGGTGCGAGCTGGGGCTTGTTAGGACCATTTAGCCAGATATGCTAAATATTCTCTCCTTAAAGTGCCTCATCAATGAGCAGGGAGCGGGTGGGCCAGCTCCCAGTAAGGATGATTAAATTAAAGACTCGGCCAATCATTATGCATTTCAGCTCCACTCAGCTGAGGCTCTGTGTGTGTGTTTGTGTGTGTGTGTGTGTGTGTGTGTGTGTGTGTGTGTGTGTGTGTGTGTGTGTGTGTGTGTGTGTGTGTGTGTGTGTGTGTGTGTGTGTGTGTGTGTGTGTCTGTGTCTGTGCCTGTGTGTGTTTGAAGGTGTGTCCTGTATGTGTTCAGAGGATCAGAGGTAGTCAGTGGTTTTTGTGTTTCTTAAAATGTTTCATATGAAAGGATGTGAGATAAACTATCAATAAATACAGCACAGCATTTGTCTCAGCTAGAGAGAGTGTGAAATTATTTTCAACCCATTCAGACACAATGAAAGCAGTGAGGCCAAACACTGCTGTGATCTGAAGAGGACTGACTCTCCAACCCCAACCTGGTCTCAGCAGATGTCTGTCTAACGTGAGTCTGGTTCTGCCCAAGGTTTGTGTACTCATGGTGGGTTAAGATGAGATCAGACTCCTTATCCTGTTTTCCTGTCTTCAACCTTTTTTTTTTTTTTTTTTTTTTTTTTTTTTTTAAATTGAAACTAATTTTTTGAAACTTTTTTGTAAAGAGTTACTTTGTTTTCATGAATTAATTAAAAAAAGATACTGGTTGAAAATACTAGACCACTTTTTGATTCTGTTTTGCAAAATCCTCCACAAACAGATAAAACAAGCAGTTGAATGAATCAAGCCTAAAATACAGTAGGACAGGCAGATATAATGAACTCATTCCCAAGTGTAAAAAAAAAAAAAAAAAAAGTCTTCCCTCATGTCAGGAACCATCTATCAGTATTCTACTGTCTCATTAGGAGCAATGATGAAGGTGCAAATGCCATCCAGTCAAACCTCTTTTACGAGCTCTATCGGACAGGCAGCTTAACGTGATGTTATTTAGAATTAATGTAATTCACTGAGAGAGATCCCAGCTCCATTGTACCTTAGATGTGTCTCCTTTTGTATGGGGCCCTGAACAATGCTCTGTCATTTTAGCAGAAGCTAATATGATTAAAGCACTCTGACAATAGACGGCGTAATTCATTTCATCATTAGGGATCATGGACTGGACCAGGGGAGATGAGGGGGTAGATTATGGAGGCTGCATGCTAATTCAGCGCTGCGGAGAAGATGGACAGCCAAACGGACTGCAGCAGGGGGAAAAAAAAATCACTTAAGAGTTAAAAACTTCAGAACAAGGAACCAAATTTCTCCAAAAGATCCGCCACAGCTTGTAAAGCCAGAACAGGAGAATCATCAATCATGCAAAAAGAGGGGATTTATGAAGTGTAATAACAACAATAATCCACAGAGCACTCCCGGTGAGCGATGGTAAGGTGTACGTTTCAACAGGAGACGATGCCAAAACACAAGAAGGGCTGTGCTCTGGCTTTCAAATAGTCCTCAGTTTACTGGTGATTGTGCTCTATTACTGCTCTTAGTCACAAGAGATTGGACACTTAGCCTCTCCTGAAGGTCTGTTTCTCATAAGTGTCTGCACACAGCTAGACGGTGCCATCTGACGAGTCTTTCATCTTCAGGGAGTGCCTGGCACTCTCTAAGCTCACAGTCACTGGAGGAATACCACTTCACATGTTTGCCTATAAAGTTACATGCCCATTAGGCCACCGCAGAAGAAGCGTGCAATATTTACCGTCTGGACGATTAGGAATAAGCCTCAAATAATATCAAATTCTGCCATCCACACCAAGAAACTGGGTGCTAGCATGAGAACAAAAACAGCCAGCAGTATGCTCGACAGCAGGGGCCCAATCCTGACAGAAATGCAGCATAGGTGGAAAATCACTGGAGAACCATTTCACTCTGAATGCAATAAACTTTCACGAGTAGGATTTTTACTGGGTTTGATCTGATGGTCTATGAGTAATTGATAGAATGAAAACATTTTCATGCACCCATAATCATTCTTAAACTCGTCTATCAAAGTGCTTTATAAGAATGAAAGCAAAGCCAGGTAAATAAACACAGTAAAGTCAACCAAACCTATAAGAAGTCACTCAAACTGCACAGTCAGGAAACTTCAGAAAAGACTCTCGAATGAAAGCACAATTTAAAGCCAGATATAAGAAAATATTAAAATCTGCTGAGTTGATTTCCTCTGGCACATTCTTCCAGAGCTTTGGAAACATTTTCAGCTGTGGCTCAGGAACACATGAAGACCTCTCCACTGGATCACATGTGACCGAGACACTGAAATCTAAACAACTGTTTGTCTCATTTTTATCTGAAACATCTTATCAGACTGAATATGAGTAATATTCACCCCACAAGTCCAGAAAATAAATAATTATAATTCAGATACCTGATTGTAAAGAGGAGTGAAATTTGCCAATGTATTATTTGAGATAAAAAATAATCTCTTAACACAATAAACTGAACAATGTTCATGCTTCTTCCATTAGTTGATGATGATGATTATTAGGGCCGAGTGAGAGAATCAGGGCGAAGGCCCTACTGAAATCTTAAGGATTATTCTTCCGTGTTTCTTCAGACTCTCTAACCCTAAATTGCATGCCCTCTGTTTGAGAACAACGTGAACGAAACTAGCCAGAAAACTCAGCCCCGCAAGAAATTTTATGACTGCAGTGTTTTTATGTTGATTCATGCTCTACGGCACCCCCTAGCCACTGAAAAGTAAGCCTGGCCAGCTGGTTAGAGCTACAGTTCTGTTTTAAGTGTGCATAACCATCATGCCAAGACAACTAAAAGTCTATCTCAAGGGACGTGGCCATAGGAGCTTGCCAAAGTTGATGATTTTTTCAAAACATTCAAACCTTAATAGCTCTGATGTACAAAGTTGGATCTGGAACAAAACGCACACACATGCTCAGTGTCACAACCTGAGTGGATCAATATGCTTTTTTTTCACCGTAAAGTACAGCACTCCCTACTGGCAACAGGAAGTTGTATATTTTGTGAATGTGTAATGCGATTAAAAAATCACCCTTTTTTGACATTTTCTTTTCAATTCTGCTCAGAAATGTCTAGCGGGCTTTCATTACCCATCAATGACCAGGTCATGTCCTCTACTTAAACAGTGTATCCATGGCAATGTGTCAAACTCTGATATATTACCATGAACAAGGAAGTCATTGTTGCTCCTTCATATTACGTCCAATTTGATTCAAATTATACAAACATGATCAAGGTCTGTCTATGAACACATCTATAGGCTCAATTCCCTGCTACTGCAATAGCGCCACCCACTGGAAATGCATGGTAGTATCAGGTATAACACAAACAATCACAGTCCTTCTCTGGACTCATATACACATGTGCAGATCTTGCTGCACCTGAGGCAGCTGCAACATGCCCCGACTGGCACACATGGGCGAGGGCCTGCTTATCGCCGCTTGTGGTTTTATTAAGATCTTGTCTCTCCACACCGCAGCACAAACGCACTTTGAGTTGGGACACTGGGCGGGGGAAAAAGTAGCGGCTTATAGTCCAAAAAGTACAGTATTCAAATTTAGATTTGTGACTTTGTCCACAATTGGTGTGCCATGGTAAAATAGTTTAATTGAAATAAATTGTCAACTATTCTGTCCTTTTTTTCAGGATATCGGGCAGGCTCTTTCTGCAGTGTCCAGTGGCAGAGACATAATAAAGAGCCTTGAAGACACTGGTGTCATAAATAGGAAAAAAAAGATCACCCTGACCCAAATTCTGGTTTCTTTCTTAACTGAGAGGTTTGGAGAGAGGTATGTTAAACATAGACATCTGGTATTATAACTTAAAGAGGCCCTACTATGCTCATTTCAGGAGCATACAGGATATGATATATTCTATGTGTATGTGCACATACAAAATAATATCATTTTATCATTGATATCATTTATAACATTGTTTTTCTTAGTTGTTCCTCATCTGTACCTGCATGTGTGTCTTAGCAATCTTTTTTTTTTGTTTGTTTGTTTTTAATGGTACAATATGGTACACAAAAGCCAGGAAGGTAATGAAGGACGGAGGAAGAGTGAGCCACTACCCAGCCAAAGGCTTCCTTAAAGAAAGTCTACAGAACGTTAGGAAGAGGTCAACGCATAGTTCCACCCAACAAATGTCTGAAGCATGCCAGTCACAAAGTGGATACATACCAGGTCACACAGACTCCCAAAAGTCTTTTATTTACATTGTCAAAGGCAGCAAAGGTATGGTGTTGTAGGAGTGAAAAGATCAGATTTGTGTGTTTGTATACGTTGTTTGTTTCTTGAATTTGGCAGATGAGGAAAAATTGTAAAAAGTTGAGGCTACAACAACAGGCACAGAAAAAAACGATAGTTTAACTAGAGCCCTTTGGACAACAGCTAACAATAATGGATGATGACCAATGAACAAAAATTACACTAAACAGGCCAATGAACTCCAACGAACAAAGTGACATGATGAACTATGCAGCTAGGAGACATTACTAGGCTAACATTAGGCTAATGTTAAGCTAACTTAGGATAACGTTAAAGATGTTAAAGATAACTTCATATATCTTGACCCGCATTATTTTATTAACGTTGAGTTCATGTTGTAGTCTACTGCACAACTTTTTCCAAAGAAGACACTTTTCTGAGTTGAGATGTGTTTTAGGCTAGGGTTAAAAATACACCCTGTCACCCATCCTCTCAGGTTGCCTTGTGTCAGAGCTTCATGAACCCTGTGAACAATGTTTGACCATTTTTAAACTTAAATCTCAGAAAAACTTCATAAAACTGAACGAACTGTCTCTCTGCATTTTTATGGACGTCTGGTCAGTGAATGTCAGAGTGTATGGGAATGGATTTACGTACTGTGAGTGGCTCATTGCATTTAGGGCAGGACTTAGCCATAGGTCAACTAAGTGAGAAATACACATAAACCCTCTCTGAATGCCAACATATAAGCACACAATAGAAAGCTTTAATTCATCCAATGGGGTTTTGTTAGTGAATTTCACTAATTTGTGTTTTTGTTCTCCATTTTTGTCATTCCCTCACAGATGTAGAGTGCAGATTTGTAATCATGTGACATGTATGATCACTTTACATGATATTTTTATTTCATTGGGAAAAACTTTTTCAAAGTTGTTGCTAATTAAAAAAAAGTAAAGATTTCTAAATTGCTTCAGTAAAACAAGCAAATTATCAAAACAGGGTGAAGATAGTTGTGGTCAGTGTCTGAAATAAACCTTAAAGCAGGTCCCTGCATGGCCCTCTGGAGAGACAGAATTGGACGCTTACACAGAGCATCCACATCTCCACATGCACCAAGGACGGTAATACTGGTGTTGGTCGGGGAGAAGAAGGAGGGACAGAAAAACTCCCAAAATGATCGTGAGATAGTGAACAAGCCAAAAAAGAAAAATGGATGATCTCAAAGGCAGGGTCATTAATAAGGCAGAGTGCAGTGAATGTCACAGCAAACAATGGCGTTCTGTAGAGAAGAGATGGTGAATCCTCCTCTCTTTTCTCTTGCAGAAGGCTCTATCTATTAATTACTTTTATGTCTTCATTAATTATTTTACACTATCCTAACAGCCAGAGTGATTTTTAATAGCCTGTGACATTACAGCTCATCATGTGTGCTTCAACACAACTGCAAAGCAGGTTTGTCTGCCCAGGTACTTTCATTCATTCATCCAGAGGAAATTTCCAGGAGAATTTCATTCATTTTGCTCTCTGCTTGGGCTGCAAGGTGGCCAGAAGGTCACCAGTTCAAATCCAGGTTTGGGCAAGGTGTGCCTTTCTGTGTGTTGTTTGCATGTTCTTCCCGTGCATGTGTGGGTTCTCTCCAGGTACTCCAGCTTCCTCCCACAGTCCTAAAATACGCTCATCAGGTTAACTGCTGATTCTAAATTGCCCATAAGTATGAGTGTGAGTGTGAAAGTTTGTCTGTCTCTGTGTGTCAGCCCTGTGATTGGCTGGAGACCAGTCAAGGGTGTACCCGCCTCTCAACCAAAGACAGCTGGGATAGACTCCAGACACCTGTGACCCTGAATAGGATAAGAGGGATAGAAGATGGATGGATGGATGGATGGATGGATGGATGGATGGATGGTTGCTCTCTGCTTCGAATGATCAGCAGTTCCTTTCTCTTCTTCTCTTGACGAAGGTGGACGCTTTTTCTCTGCCTCCTCCCTATCTGCCCTGCTGCTCTCTTGTCTTGTGCTGTCTTCTGTCTGAACTGACTGTTGACTGCATCTATCTGAAACCCAAATTATAGATTTGATCAGCTGGTCTCTCAACGCAATTGATCAAATTTTCTCAATGAGGAAACTGAGCAAAGAGGAGCCCACCTGTCCCCATGGAACGTTTCCGGCTGGGTATACGGTCGACTCCTGGGAGAAGTGTAGGATCGTGTGCCTGTCAATTCTTTCCATCCAGGTTGTTGAAGATGTCTACATAATTGAATTTATGATAACAGGCTTCCTGCTGTTTGGTGTTGGTGGGTCCTGATTTATCACAAATTTTGGAGGGTGCAGGCGGCTCTATTGGAAAGAGAGAAGCTGCTTATGGATGTTTGTATCAGGGGGCCAACCCTCAGACTAATGCGTTGATCGAGCTTAATCGCAGGCCGGATGCGGTTATTGGACTTGTTCACAAGGTGGATAACAACTTGGAGAAATTGTCAGCTGGGCCATCATATTTGGACCTGAGACGACCAGAGAGACTTGAGGGCAGACGGAAAGCAGAGTCTGTCTGACCCAAACAGTCTTTTATCTCTCATTCGACTCCCCCATATTGGCCTTGGAGGCTGAGAAATCTCTACTCTCCTGGATGGAATGTAGGGAGGAGTGCTCGGCCTACCCTCCCCTCCCATCACCCCATACTCCCGTAAACTTTGTCGCTGGATCAGAACTCTTCATAGTCGTCTCCACGGCAACAGCTGTGGCCTTGTCATCATCAGGTGATAGAGACATTGTTGAGACTGGGTGGAGATGAAGTCTACAGGCTTACACACACACTCACATAAAGACACACAGCACACACGCCCCCTCAAACTCAACACCTTCTGACCCCTACCCCCCTCCCTCCCTCGTTACGGTGCCCGCTGTGGGTTGATGCACAAGCGCCCAAGTGAGGCTGCGTGCGCGCCCTTCAGTGACTGTGCTGGGACACCTTCCTTCCCTGACACCCCATACCCTCTCATATTTGTAGGTCTCTGGTCTATTGGTCATTCATGTGCTTATATGTTGAGGTGTTTTTTTCCAAATACCAGACTGTGCTCCCCCTTCAGGAGCACAGTCTGGTCCTGTCCCCCATGTCTGTCTTTGTGTTTTTATGTTTCTTGGACTGGATGTAACTGAAATGCAGTTTCCCTCGGGGTAAATAAAGTATTTCTGATTCTGTTTCTGATTTCACAGAGAATTGTTCATCATGTGTCCCTCTGTCTGAAGCTCTGAGTCACAAACTGCTCTAATGATACTCAAACAGTTTCCTGCTAAGTGTGGCCATGATGAGCTGTTGGAGTCTCCATCCTGAGAGCTCACAGCTCAGCTGCACAGAGCTGAGCTGTGAGCTCTCATCCTCGTTGTCTGTGAGTGTACGGAGTAATAATTCAGAAAGTCAAAGTTTTGTTTCTTTTGAATGCTGCACCATTCTTTGATTTTTCTTCACCTGGCAGGATGATGGAGACCACAGCCACCTTGTGGTGTGTCCATTTTCAGAGGGTGGATTCTTTTGTTCTTGTTGTTTAGTGTTGGGTTTTAATGTGGGACTCCACCGTTTAGAGTCTGCAGTTCAGTTTAATACCAATCAGTCTGCTATCTCTTCAAGACACAAAAAAGAGCACCATAAAAGAACATTTTGTGATCATCCATTAACAGATGAAGGCCTGGAGCCCCCCCTCCTCCTCCTCTGCCTGCCTGGCCCAGTGCATCAGTCCGTCTGGGCAAACTGGACAAACTGGCCTTACAGCTGGCCCTGTGAGAGTAGCCAGGAGAGTCTGCCTTACATCCAGTCTGCAGGGGGAAAAGACGTCTCAGCAGAATGTACCAACCCAAGATGAAGGTCTGGCCTGGCATCCAGGCTCTGTGGTCGGCTCCCCCTCCTTCCACTCCCTCTCTTTCCCTCCACCCCCCCACCACCCCCACCCCCCACCCCCAGTTGGCTATGGAAGATGGCTTCAGTGAGTCATCTTGGGACCAAGATCAAAGGCAAATTACAGCCGACGTCTATGCAAAATGTAATATGGAAACCCCCCAGCTATGTCCTCACTATTGATTTTTCTCTCTTCTTCCATCCCTCTCGCTTACTCTGTCCCTTTCTCCTCATTTCTCCGCTTCATTTTCATCCAAGCACAATACAACGCAGTGTGAAATTTGAAGAAAAAAAGGCCCTGAACCCTCTTCCAGAAGCAGCAGAAAGAAAAGTGTGTGTGTGTGTGTGTGTGTGTGTGTGTGTGTGTGTGTGTGTGTGTGTGTGTGTGTGTGTGTGTGTGTGTGTGTGTGTTGGGGATTTGTCTGTCCCTAGCTATGCCTGTTTGCATTTAGAGTCCATTTTGTGATGTAAGTGGTTCTGTTACTCTTGTGGAGCGCCACTTAAGGCGCCGGTTTGATGTCAAAGAGGGAGGGGTTGTCGTACGCTACGCCCAGGCCCTTCTCAAATTAAATAAACCCAACATGTGGCGCTCCTAACACGCAACGCTGCCGTCGTGTTTGTGAACTATGGGGTTTTGAGGGGTTAAGATGGAAGCGCGAGGCTAAATGGAGTTCTTCGTCAGATTAGTCGCTCTCTGAAGTCACTGGCGCCCTGCAGGAAATTGAAATGAATTGTGAAGCAATTCTCTGTATAAAAGGAGCTTTTTGGAGATGTGAATATGAGGAATAGTGCTGAAGTCATGTCATTTTGACACGTCAGCTTGTTCACTGACAAAGCAGCTGTTTCACACACACACACACACACACACACACACACACACACACACACACACACACACACACACACACACACACACACAAAGGGAAATACTCATGCTCATCTTCAGCTTTGTGGACTCTAAATTAAAGAAATGTGTAATTTTCCACACACAGGTTTGTTTGGAGGGTTTGTTCAGAGTCTGTTTCAGTCCCAGGCCTGATCCACTTTCAATCATAATCTTAACCCTTGCATACTGTTCATATTTTATACCTTCACAATATGTTTTGGGTCATTTTGAACCAGACCCAGAAATCTCTAATATCAATTGTTTATGCCAGGTTTCAAACTACAGATCTGTTAAAAATGTTTCAACAGCTCATTTCACACAAAAGAATTTGTAATGAATTCTTAAAGATTGATTCAGAGAGCAGGGAGAGCAGAAATGTCTATGACACAATATCATGTCCTGCTTTACACACGTCATGAAAACATCAAATCCATCATAATTTAAATGATTAGGTGGCAGTGGATCATTGGTAGAGTTGTCATCTCTCAATCGGAAGGTCAAGGGTTTGATTCCCAGCTCCAGCAGTCACATGTTGAAGTGTCCTTGAGCAAGACACTGAACTGATCTCTCTGGGAGTCTCTGAGTTTCTCTGTTTAGTTCTTTGGATTGTTGCTGTGGACGGCCTGCTGCCATGGACCTGACAGACTCCAGCTGCTACGGCTGTTTACAGTTTCTCCATCATCATCACTACAACACAGAACTATGGACTCTGTGGTTGTTTCTCTCTGTGTCCCTGTGTCTGTGTCTGTCTCTGTCTCTCTCTCTTTGCCCCCCCCCCCCCCCCCCCTTCTCTAATCCCAACACAGTCTCCATTGTAACTTGCTGAATGCTGTAAAGGTCTGTACTCATGGTGGGTTAAGATGAGATCAGACTTCTTATCTTGTCTTGATGTTGGGTCTCTGTTAATACAATTTCATTACCATTTACAGGTCTAGACCTGTTAATGCTTTTGGAAAGAGTCTTGAGATAACGTTTGTTATGAATTGGCGCTATATAAATAAAGATTGATTAATTGATTGATTGATTAATTGATTGATTGATTGATTGATTGATTGATTGATTGATTGAACCACGTTTGACCACTGAAACCATTAACTGCTGTCCTCTCTGTAATACCAGAGGAAATCATGATTATCTACATCAATTTAGCAAGAACCACCTGCAGCCCCACACAGCACCGCTGCAGCCTCACAGCAAGAAGGTCACTGGTTCAAATCCCAGTTCACTTGGTGGGCTTTTTTGTGTGGAGTTTGCATGTTCCCCCCGTGCATGCGCAGGTTCTCTTCTGGTACTCCAGCTCATCCCAAGCAGTTCCTGGTGGAATTTTGCTTCTGTCACATTTTACTCTCTGTGGTTTTATTTTTCTCTGCAAAGTGAAGTCCTGCACCTCTATAGATTCAGGACGACCATGGCTATAGTCTGATGTAACTCAATTATTTCTTCATGCAGTGTGAGAAAAATTTATGAGAATCAAAGCAATTTGGATTAAATTCTCCCGTCTTCACTGTTCTGTTAACACATGTTGCTCACGACACCTGTGATACATTCAGGGACCATAAGAAACTTGAGAATCTGATGATTCCACTATTTATTTATTTATTTATTTTTTATCATTTTGAAATTAGACAAATGGATCGTAAATGCCAATGATTTAATCCCGCTGGTGGGTTTGGGATCCAGAGGGTCTAATTGTCATCAACATGACAAATCAGGAGAAATTACCAACCAGTTCAGCAGGAGAATGGGTTGAAAACAGGACTGGTTTCCTGTTTTATTTTGAAATTTCTGACCCTTGTCTCTGTCTTCTAGATTTGTTCCTGTCTGCCTGCCCCTGTCTGTTTCACCGGATTCCTGATTGCCCCCCCCCCACCCCCAGCTGTGTGTCATCACCCCTCATTGTTGCCAGTTTGTCGTACTTCATTGTCTTTGTTCCAGCCCTGTTTCATAGCCTTGTCATGGCGGTCCTGAACTTTGCCTGTTTATCTTAGTGTGCCTTTAGCCTCTCGTTTGCTGGATACCTTTGTCTGTCTTGGATTGATCACATGTGTACCGAAGTTTGACTGTCTGACTGCCACGCCTGTGCACCGAACCCTGCTAGTCTGATTGAACCCTTTTGCCTTCAGATCTGACTGTGTGCTTGCATTTGTGTCCTATCTGGTTCAAAGTTCATGACTCTCTGTGCACCATGTAATCACTCCTGCACTGAAAAAGGTGAAACAACTGTCATTAAGTCAAATTGCATTTTTTTAATTGATCTAATTTAAAATCCTGGTTTTTGTTTTAAATCTGTTCGGTTCAGTTTGCCTGAAAGCAAAACGCAAACATCTTAGATTAACTTACAATAATCATTTTACTGAAACAGCATTTTCACTTCAGACCAGAGGTTTCCATGTCATGTGACCCTGGTTTGGCCTATCTAAGTTATTCCCATTATGCATTTCAGCCATGTATGTTCATATTGTGTTTTACATAACAAATCATTTGTTTTACAAAAGTTTCTCTAAGACTTGTTTGTGAGCCGCTGTATTGTAACCATGAGTAAGAAGGTTATGCAGTTGATAAGGGACCCCATTATGTTGCAAACAGACCAAACACTGGATCTGTCACTCTGTCTCTGACAGCTGAGTTATCTATAAAGTTAAATTCAACACCCATGAGAATGAAACAATAGAAAGCATATTGCCCAGTGTGGTTAAGCACTCTATGCAGATTGAGTATTTGTGACAAAAAGAAATATACTATAAATAGACTTAGAAAGTATTACTTTGTAACAACTTGAGAAGTTGACTTAAACCTAGAAATAATGATTGTAACACAATTAGAGCGTTTTAATCAGTCTTCTCTAAAGTAAAAGTTTAACTGAGATGGAATCATAAATATTAGGTTTGTTCAAAATGTAAAATATGAATCATCTTTTCACTTTGTGTGAATGTAAATTTTTGACTTTAATAAAAACATTATTTTGATTGATAATAGATCAACCAAAGCAGAAATATTTTTGAGAAAAAAAACAATAATTATAGGTGTAACAAATAAGAGGAATTGTTTTAGGTTAGTCCAAAGTATATTTTTTTTCAGTGCATGTTGTTTGACTATTTCCCTGTTTTCAGATTCCCTCGTGCCTCCTGAAAGACCAGCAGGTGTCTGTCTCTGCAGGAACTGGGGTAAATGTGGGGGGAACACACATTGATCCTGTGACAGACTCTGTCACCCTGTTGTATTAAACATACACAAAAACATGGCCTGAACAGTTTAAACCTTCAAGATGCTCTAAAACAAACATTTTCCTTGACCCAGCCCACACTGTAGATATAAACTCCATGTAAAGAGACACGACTCAGATCTGACCCAGACAATATGTAAGAGTTAATCAAAAGGAAAGTTATAAGCCTACTCCTAAAAGTAGAGAGGGTGTCATCCTCCTGGATCCTGACTGGTAGATGAATCTGAAGAAGAGGAGCCAGATAACTGAAACTGCTTTTAGAGACCCCAGGTAGCTGATAGAGAAGAAAATATGAGAAATAGAGAGCAGGAAATAACATGAGACAGAAGGCTGTTTGAAAAGTCAAAGCAGCAACTGTGAAGATTGCATGCTGTTAAGGGGTTTCTACAACGTAAGAAAATGTTGAGGTTTCTGCATGATAACATCCAGCCCTGGTACTTCAGATCTCTGTTTACAATATGAGAGAGCAGAATACCCCCTCTTTAAGGTGTATTACAATATGAGAGAGAGCAGAATACCCCCTCTTTAAGGTGTATTACAATATGAGAGAGCAGAATACCCCCTCTTTAAGGTGTATTACAATATGAGAGAGAGCAGAATACCCCCTCTTTAAGGTGTATTACAATATGAGAGAGCAGAATACCCCCTCTTTAAGGTGTATTACAATATGAGAGAGAGCAGAATACCCCCTCTTTAAGGTGTATTACAATATGAGAGAGCAGAATACCCCCTCTTTAAGGTGTATTACAATATGAGGGAGCAGAATACCCCCTCTTTAAGGTGTATTACAATATGAGGGAGCAGAATACCCCCTCTTTAAGGTGTATTACAATATGAGAGAGAGCAGAATACCCCCTCTTTAAGGTGTGTTACAATATGAGAGAGAGCAGAATACCCCCTCTTTAAGGTGTATTACAATATGAGGGAGCAGAATACCCCCTCTTTAAGGTGTATTACAATATGAGGGAGCAGAATACCCCCTCTTTAAGGTGTATTACAATATGAGGGAGCAGAATACCCCCTCTTTAAGGTGTATTACAATATGAGAGAGAGTAGAATACCCCCTCTTTAAGGTGTATTACAATATGAGGGAGCAGAATACCCCCCCTGTAAGGTGTATTACAATATGAGGGAGCAGAATACCCCCTCTTTAAGGTGTATTACAATATGAGGGAGCAGAATACCCCCTCTTTAAGGTGTATTACAATATGAGGGAGCAGAATACCCCCTCTTTAAGGTTTATTACAATATGAGAAAGCAGAATACCCCCTCTTTAAGTAGTATTCTAAAAACGCATCACCCTCTTTAAAGAGTCAGGGCTCCTCTTATCAGAACTTTGAAAGATCGAGCACACCTCTTAAATTTTACTGTTCATGAATAACACTCTAACAGCATATAGTGAAAATTGGGAATAAAACAAACTTGAACAGCAGGGTGAAAATCCTCTATTGCTTATGAAAAGGATGCTGTAAGAAATGTGGTGTGAGGGAAAGAAAGAAACAAAGATAAAATCATGACAGCATCTGCACGAGCTCCATAGCATGTCTGAGTGATTTTCTTCTGGCAGAGTAGCCGTAATAAAGGTGTGATTTGGAAAACAATGTGCACATAGCTTAAAGCTGTTGATCTGTTTCATCCATGCGACATAAGGAGCACAAAGCCTGCAAGCACACACCAAGTTCTCCTCACAGCGTCTGTAGGACGCAGCACGGTAGCCCATTGAACTGTGGGTAAATATTGTGTCAAATGACAATAAAATGCTGCAGGGATGAAATCCAAGCAACACACCTGGAGTCCAGAGAGAGACCAATGCAGACTCTGAGAGAGAGAGAGAGGGAGGGAGGGAGACGGACAAACACACAGACACACAGACAGACAGACAGACAGACAGACACAAACAGACACAGACAGACAGGAGTGGTGTGTGAGCAATGGATGAGCGGGTTTCCACATTCCCATGCACACCACCCTCTCCCCTAAGCTTTTTTTTTTTTCCTTAAGTGGAGGCATGCTTTCAAAGAGTGTTTGTGAACCTCAGTGTGTGTTTGTGCGCTCGTGGTGGTGGTGGTGGGGGGGGGATGCAAAGACATTTAAAAAAAAAGAAAGAAAACCTCCTTTTTTTTTTTTTTTTTTGCGTGCAGCCTTGCCAGCTTCAGTGCCCTCAGCCATGGGCACGAAGACGACGGTGACAACCCATTCATTTCCCTGACGAGCTGTCGCCTGCGGGAGGATAGGTGACTTCTACCAAGGTTATTTATGGCAATGTTGATCTCTCATTCTAACAGTTGGTATTCTTCATTGCCCAGTACCCCCCCACTCCTGCATCCAGCAGCATCCAGCAGCATCCCTCTCCATCCTCCCCTCTGTGTGTCTCTGTTTATTCTAACAGCTGATCAGAAACTCATCACACAGATCTGAATGTTCAGCCTCATTTACCCAGATTATTCTCACACTGTGTGAAGGTAAATAACTTCTTCAGTGGTTCTTCATCTGATCTTTTCTTCATGCTGTTTTTTATTGCACAGTTTTAAAGTTTGCATATCTATTCTGTTTTTATCTGCATGCTGCTCGTTTCTGAAGAAACACCAGAACACATTTTACAGCAGTAATTTGTCACACCTGTGTGATGCATGCTCACTTCATAAATGACAAAAAGAGATATGAGAACATCTGTCTCCAAAATGAATGAATTTATGTTTATATTTTTTTTCTATTTTTTCCTGCACATACAGTATGTTGATGGTATAATTAAAAAAATAAATAAAAATAAAACTATCTATCTATCTATCTATCTATCTATCTATCTATCTATATATATATATATATATATATATATATATATATATATATATATATATATATATATATACATTTTTTTTTTCTTAACTGAAAAATCTCAAATCGGCTGGAGAGTTATATACAGCCTGATAAATGCAAACACCATCATTTTAAGTTTGAGATGAACTGATGGAAACATTTTTCCATCTCTATTATCATATACTACTTTAACTATTCTAAATAAATAAATAAATAAATAAAAAGGTTTTCTCTTTAATCCATTCATGTAGCCAATTAGAGATTAGTATCCAGTTTGTTCCAGGTCTTTAAACCGTCCTCATCTCTCTCTCTCTCTCTCTCTCTCTCTCTCTCTCTCTCTCTCTCTCTCTCTCTCTCTCTCTTGTGTTTATATATCAGTCTAATAACTGGACTCTCCTCTCAGTCAGAGAACACTCTGTCAGTCAGAGACACTAAGGATTCATTTTTAACCTCTGCATTCAAATAAAAGTGAACACAACACGGGGAATGTGTTTCAGGTTTACCACGGTCCTTAAATGCACCTGCAGAAAGACACGCAGCGATTAACGCTAACAGCAGCTAAAAACCTGAAAGCTTGGATATGAAACATGTCAGCCCAGGAGCAGGTTGAGGGTTTGATACCAACACACACCGGGGGTTCAAATCATCAGTGAGCATGAGGACATGTAAGGGACCGAGCTAACAATGCTAACACTGCAAACTTACTGAGCCTGCAACAGGAATACATTTTATTTAGACAGATCAGACACACTGTGGAGGAACTGTCCTGGACTTTAACCTGTCCAACAGTCCAACAGACAACATTTTCATCTTTGTCTCATTATTTCCACCAAGTTATTTCAATGCAGACCATTTTTTAAGCTTTGACTTCAGACAACAGACACAACAGAAGGACACGGAGCTTAAAGCAAATGCTAAGCTGAAAGTAATAATGTAGGGAAGATAAAATGAGGCCTGGAAAGAAAAGCAAAGAAAGTAAAAGAACAGAGTGAAACGTAAAAAATAAAAATAAAAATGTGCATAACTCAAGAATGATATGACTAATAGTCTGGACTCTAAAACCCTCCTGGGAAGTGAGGGACTCCTGGAGAACAATAAGGATATTTAGATGTGAAATGTGTTCATGAAATGCTTTCTCTCCAAGGCCCCAGAGTTGGGCTAATATGAGTCACTCTAAAAATTTTGTCCAGTTAGGAGTGATTTCTGGCTCTGAGATGTCTGATAAACAGTGTCTGCAAAAGCTTTAATTCACAGCCACAGAAACACGCTGATGAACCACAGTTTGGGCTAACACCGTCACACTCTCTTCTCTACTTTTCGCACACACACACATAAAAACACACAAACACACTTCCTTGCACTCAAACATGCATTCACAATGCTGGAGTAATGTGATTTAACCGGCTTTGGCGAGCTCTGACGGGTACTCGACATGATTAAGAGCCAATATGCTGTTGCATACAGCCAAGCTAAAGATGTCTCCATCTCCAAGCCGCTCCTATTTGCCCACTCCTTAAGCCCCTCTTTGCATCTCTCTCTACATGTCTTTTAAGCACTTCTGAGGCATCTCATAGGGGGAACTTTACACACACACACACACACACACACACACACACGTACACATCATCCAGGATCCCTCACTCAGACACGCAAGCGTATCAAATGTCAGTGAAATGGAGAGCTCTGTGGTAATAAGGTGTTTTTAAGGTCCTTTCTGGAGGCAGAACGCTGGAAAGTTAAGGCTGGGTTCATCTTTTACAGCTTTTTTTTTTTTTTTTTTTTTTTTTGTAAGCACAGCACCCCTCTCCATTGCCTTAAGACCGATCATTATGTGCTTGTAATCATCACTCTGCAGATGATGAAGAAGTTTGGGAGCATCCAGGGAAAAGAGGGATTGGATCTGAACAGTGCCTTCTTACCTCCACCACTTCTCCAAGCTTCTGGACCTCTCGCTTTCCCCTCCACAAGAGTGTGTATCAGCAGAAATGAGTGTTATTCGTGTGTGTGTATGTGTGTGTTCAGACATCCAAAGAGCTGCTGTGCTGTTCATCCAAACCTAACTCTCCATCTCTGCAGACTTCCTTCCACCCAATCCTGTCCACGCCTGAGTCTTTGCTGCATTTCCCATCTCCCCTCTCTCACTGCCGTGTTGTCCCGCCGTTTGCTCATGGTGAGGCAGGCATCATCTCGTATACATGGCATGGTGCACGATGTGGGACCACTGTAATGCAAGCATCTGCTCAGGGCTTTTGTGCTCAAAAGATTCAATTAAAAAATAATTACCAAAAGATTAGTGGTAGTCCGGTACGACTGTACTGTTTGAATAGATGTTTCCTTTTCATCTGCTGTAATAATAGAATGCCTTTTTAATTAAAGAAAAAAGGAGCAGCAGATGAAGAAAAAGAAGAGGAAGAAGAAGAAAAAGGCTGGCCCGCCTCAGTACACCCTGTCTGAAGACAAGTTTGTTTGATGTGCAGCAAAATTAAATATTTTTTGATCTAACAAATTAATTTTCACACCCACTCCCCGGCCCTTCCCCATCCTCCCCTTCCTTTTTTCTGGAGGAGATAAAGACAATTTAATTTAGATACCAACATGGGGAGGAGCAGCATACACACACACACACACACACACACACACACACACACACACACACACACACACACACACACACACACACATCATGGTCAAGCCTGCCTGGGATCCACCACTATAACCAGTCAAACCCCATCCAGGCAGGAAAGAAGGAAAGATGGTGGTATAAAATTCAAGTTTGCAAATGTGCAGATTGTCAGATTGATTTTGTGTGACCAGCTCAGGGAGTGGACGTAGTTATTTAAGTTTTACAGACACATTTAGAAATCTTTGGTTCTACTGGGAGCTGAAGGACAAACAAAGCGTGCAGCATGGCTGTAGACTCCACCCTTGTTCCAGTAACGACCTCTTAAAGCGAACACAAGGTAACGTAACACTGCTCCTCGCTGCCCCTGTCAGTCATGTGACCTTGCACACCGAAGTGCCCCATGAGGCTTCCCCATGTCATGAGTGTCAGGCCCACCCAGAGAGTTATTAGCTCAGTCCTCACACCCAGAGACTGTAAGCAGCTCCTGCCTCAGGTTACACCACAAACACCCTCATCACAGGACGTTCGACAAGAGGAAACAATGAGTTCAGACCCTCGCTCTCTTCTGGGGTGAGACAGGGTGAGGCAACACTTCTGAAAAGAGCAACCATTGGAAAGCAGGTGGGACACACACACACACACACACACACACACACACACACACACACACACACACACACACACACCAGGAGTAGGAGAGAGATGTCATTGACTCTGTGTCCCTGTGGCTTTGTTCCTGCCATGCTCTACAGCACAGGGCCAATGTGCCCTCAAGCAGCGTCTCTACCTCTCTCTCTCTCTCTCTCTCTCTCTCTCTCTCTCTCTCTCTCTCTCACACACACACACACACACGCACCAGAAACACACAGGGATACACGCTGTGTTTAGCCTGTCAGCCATGGCAGCACCTGTCAACTTCTGACCACTTCATCGAACACCCCCGAGAGAGAGAGAGAGAGAGAGAGAGAGACTACTACAGCCACACTGTGCAGAGAGCAAACAGCTGACCTCTCTGTCCAGATGGGTCCACTCTTACTGTCCACCACAGCAGGCTTTGTACAGTTGTCTGTGTGTGTGTGTGTGTGTGTGTGTGTGTGTGTGTGTGTGTGTGTGTGTGTGTGTGTGTGTGTGTGTGTGTGTGTGTGTGTGTGTGTGTGTGGCATCAAGACATTTACACCCAGCAGCTAACACAGCTGACCTCTCCACTCTCCTCATTGTCAGTCTTTACAGTGTTTTCACTATTATTAGAGGGAAGTTTTGCGTGCATGTAAATGTGTTATTAATAAACTCTGTTTGGTTATAAGCTGAGTGTCATTTTTGTGTTTGGTGAAACCTCTCCATGATGATACTCTGAATCTTAATGATCTTGGTGATTTGAAATGGTTTTTCTGCCTGCTGTCCTTATTGTGGTTGATCAGGACGAGAGGCAGACTAGTTGGAGTGGCCCTGACCAAGCAGCCACCTATTAGAATATGAAGCCAGTGCCTGGGTGTTACAAACTGCAGCTCCTCCAGTGTCCACTTGAACACTTGGCGGCAGAAACAGCAGAAACCACAAGCACACTCATTGAAAAAGTTGATATTAAGAGTAGAAATGAACGCGTTTACAGCCTGGTTGAAAAACCGTTTGAGTCTGCATACATTGTTTCTTTATCAGCACACTGAACCATGTATTGAGGATTATAACTCATCATTTCTGAAGTGATCAGATTGAGGAGTTTTACCCATTTAAGGTCATGACTGTTTGACTGACAGGTAGTCAGCCTGTAGCCTGTCTGCAGAGAGCCTAAAGACCCGCCTCTTTAGCTCAGCCTAACTCATATGGGGCCAGGTTTAGTTTATACAGTTTATAATATTTACACTGTGGTCACTGTCGACAGTGGACTTCAAAAAAGTCTCTACCAGAATCAGATGAGAGGTGTCACAAAAGCTGTGTCCACAGTGGGGGCTGGTGAAAAGTGTCCTCTGTGGGGCTGTGCTGTGCCGTACTCAGCTTTGAATGACCATCCCACTACCATTTGACACAAACTACAGAAAACAGGAAGTTCTCCTGTTGAACGGAGCATACAGAGCTGTAAACAGTGTCAGTGTCCATCACTGTTAGTGCCATCAGACTTTAACCACAGAGACTAACCAAGGTTACCACCAGGGTCATTTTCTATGACACTGATTGGCCAAATTCACGTTGCTTAGCCCCAGAAACAGTTTCTTATTGGCTACTCATTTCTGCTTTATGGTGCTTTTTCCAGTAGCCCAACACTTGTTTACCACATTTACAATGAACGAATGAATTCATTTTGTTATTTTTTTTCTTTTTTTTTGATTTAATAAAACATAAAAAAAAACAATATCCACTAGAGCAGGCGGTGCCCTAGTGCCTTCTTTTGGTCAGACGCCACTTTATGTCCACATGTTATATAAACTGTGGTCCTAACAGCACCAAACCCCCTCTTTAAACAAGGTTTTCCTTTTGAGTGCATTTTGGATTGTTTAGTAAACATGCACTTTTTTTTTTGAAAGGATCCCACACTGAATCTACATGAACATGTGATAGACGTTTTCACACATTGTTGTTGTTGTTGTTGTGGTTGTTGTTTTGTTTTAAATGTGTGCAGTCAAAGTGTTGCCATTATGATTAAATTTGAAGAACAGCTGAAGCTCTGTCCATGTGTCAGAATTTAAAAAAAGACAAAACAGAGACAACTTCAACAAATATGAAAGCCATTATTAGACTGGGTTGCCTTTGATTGGATGTGTTTTTGAACATGGTGTATTATTAGGTTGAATTATCTGTATTTGTTTGATTCATCTGTACTCTTTGTGCTGTGCTGTCTGCATTTGCAGGATGTCTCCTAAAAGCAGCTAATGTTTTGCCAAATTTAAAATGCTCCTGCTGTATTCGCTCTTGTTTTGTCTGTTTGGACCAGTTTTACTGATGTGTGGTGCAGTGAGTTTTGCAGGCCACATTGAAAAGGTGATAAAATCCAGATTGAGCTTCAGTTTGAGCTCCTCTGGATAAGGTTTGGACTTGGGAGGTAAACATGAGTTCTTAGCATGTCAAAGTTCATTTTCAACTCTTGACTTGGTTATTTTCTCCGAATGTCTCAGCAGCTATTAAACCCATTTCTGTGAAGCTGTAATCACAACTGAGTTATTTCACTTTTGCATTGTTGTGCCTTGGTCAAAATTATTGAGATATGGAGATGCAATAATATCACATTCATATTACAGTGCATGTGGATATAATGATCCAATGGAGGGTTAATGGAAATGATGTGTTGAGCAAACGTCTGTTTTGCAGTTTGAAGTCAGCCGTGTCCCTTTCAGGTAAGTCACACTGTGGCTGTCTTGACGTCTCTCCCACTGACTGACTGGATTACATTTCTCCTTTGGACTGATGGGGCATTCATAAAACATTAGAGGAGAATAAAGGAGAAAAGGGGCACATTAGGAGAGAGGAGAAAGCGTCGGAGCAGAGGGATTAGGATTCAGAGTGTTGAAGTCAGAGAGCAGTGGAGGTATTGTTTACCTCCGTCTTTCTGCTCGGCTTTATTGGCAGGGCTTTACTCTTAACTAGGCATCGATTCTTGTTTAGCAGAGTGGAGTCTGGAGTCTGGAGTGAGAGGGTTGTAAAAAAAAAGATATAATGAAGGTGAAGATGTTAAATAAATGCGTTTGCGATGTCTTTTCTTTTACTTCTGGCATTCATGTGTTGATTTTTGCGTTGATGTTAAACTACAGTAAACCTCAGTTCCTTTCTTTTCTATTTCATGGTCCGAAACATATCAGAACCACAGACTGTAGATACACAGTCATAGTCACAGAGACGTGACACTCTGGGCTGTGAAGATACAGAAGTCAACATTTTGGAAAAGGTAAAAACTTCCATTTACTGTGAGGTCTATGGAGAACACATGTTTTTATCATGTTTGGTGACACCTCAAAAGTGAGGTTCTATTGTGTAAAAGTGTCTATCAGTGCTCTTTCACTAGAATAGCTACTCTTCCAGGGACTACATTGCTCCAGGGGCGGCTGTGGATCAGTGGGAGAGTTGTAACCTCTCAATTGTAAGGTCAAGGGTTCAGTCCCAGTTTATGAAGTCACATGCTGACGTGTCCTTGAGCAAGACATTGAACCCCAAATTGCTCTAACTGTTAGTCAGCTGTGCATGAACGGGTGAGGAAGTGTGTTCTGTAATGGGTGATTCCTACAACAGAAGTCCCAGTGTGTAAATGTGGTGCAGATTGGTGAAAAAGAGCAAAATATAAAATATATGGTGGCCCTGAGAGCTCACAGCACTTCAACTTAAGAAAACACATGCAAAAAGAGGAAACACAAGCAATTTAAGAAAACATCTTCATCAATATGACAACACATGTGCAGCACACACACACACACATGTGTTGTGTTGTGGTCGTTGCAGCACATTTTCTAAACGCTGTGCATGTTGTCAAGCTGATCAGTAACTTCTGAACTAAATTTAGACCAAATTAGAAATTCAGTTTCTGCAATCAAAAAGTGCTAAGTTCCTCAAAAAGCTCCCCAGGAACTGGGCACTCTGATTAGATACCGAGCTGTTCATCAGTCCTGTCCTTAGTCTTTGACCTCCCCTTTGCAGTCACTGTTGCTCTGCACTCCCCTGTCCACAAACAGCCCCAGTCCCTTTTTAAAAAAGTCCAAATGGCCTCCAAACTGACGAGGTGACCTTTTCTGAGGTTCAGGTAGACCACTGCACCTTCTTCTGCGATCTTTCCTGACATGATCTGTGCTGCTGAAGTCACCATATTAGACTATATTAGATGTCAAACAAATGTGCTGGCCTAAAGAACTGGTACTGCCCCCTTCAATGAACTGACAGTTACACAGTGTTGGTGTATGAAAAGGTAAAAGGGCAGAAAACATGTCATTAGACCAACTATCCATCCATAAAAAACCCCACACATCCATAGAGGACGTCCTGGTGAAGCAACCATGTCTCTCCAGTAGAGGACTCATAATGTTAGACTTAGACTATTATTATTGGACAATACACTGAAGAAAGTACGCTTTCCTTCCTTGACTCTGTCTGCTTGTATGAGGATAAAAGGGGGACAGGGGGGGAGTGGGGGTGTGGAGACAGAGTGGAGATATTAATTAAGTAGGGATTGTGCATTGACTCTGCCTTGTGCATAAGACAGAAGGTTAAGCAAATGCCAGGGCAGCGGTGTCACTTCAAACAATGACTATTAGCTTTGGAATCAGCCTCAGCGTGTCTGCTGAGGAAACACAGTCCATTCAGACTCCTGATTACCAGCCAGCACCATGTGTGTTTGTGTGTGTGTGTGTGTGGGGGGGGGTCACTCCATTTCAATCTGTGGTTAAATTAGTCGAAAGCGGCAGAGGTTGAAATACACAATTATTGGTGCGAGTGAGGCCGGTGGGGCCTGGCGAGGCGAGGGCGGCCTTTTTAGAAGTGATGGCTGTAGATGGAGATGTTGTTGGAAGGAGAGATGGTGGACAGAGTGTGGGGGCTCGGGGTGGGGGGTTGATCTTAAGAGAGACTTTTTTGGAAACTGCTGCTTCCCACGAGGCCGACAAAGACCTCAAACATGCAAAACAACAAATTCACCATCAAAGTTGGATGATTAAAACAAGAATACTGACAGAAGGAAGAGGAAACTGAAGGTTTCTGGATGCACAGAAATAGGCCGCCTTATAACTGAAAAAACAGCCTTAGAATAAAAACACTAAACATAAATACTTAATAGGAAGAGACGAGTCCAGTTTTGCCCATTTGAAAAGATAATTTATGGCAGTTAAAGCCAAGGGGGATGCTGAGTTATGGGTTTGGCTCTCTGTAAACATTTCTGTTCACTACATGTATTGAGTGAAGGATAATTTGCAACTTAATTTGGGAGCACTGCAGAAAGAAAACCATTTTGTAAGTGCACAATGTAGGTCACATTTATGACAGAAATAAAATGCAGACATCCAAACTCTGCGTTTTAAGAGGCGTGTAAAACATGGTGCATAACAAGGGGGGAAATGAACAGGGACAGCTTCTTTCTGTTACCCCCAGGAGATCAGACTGACAGGACAACATGGACCATATCAGGATTATCTTGATCACTTTATTTATTGTCCATGCAAACAGCAAAGGTCAACTCTCATCACAATGCTTTAAAGTGGGGTTGATGAATATAATGCACCTTTAAATATAACAGAAGTCAAAGAATGGGGGCAATAGAGCAAAACAGACATAACTTATTTTAATATGCTCTCAGCCTGTAACTTGGAGATTCCCAAACTGCCTGCAGGGTCTTAAAAAGAGACACTATTATGGCACAAAATGAAAGCGGGTTCCTAAGTATTTCACTCTGAGGGCGAGCAACCACCGTTGGAGATCAAGAAGGATGAAGGTATGACCCATCAAAACACCCGGAAGTGGTTCCAATCTTTGAGGCTGTGGTGTTCTGGACTCCACTGTGGCCAACACAGCCAACACTAAGCTTACATAATAAAACACTGGAGTCTGTACTTATACAGGCTCAGACTGCAGCCATAAAAAGCCATATATGGTGTCCTTTAAGTCTGATAACAACCATGCATAATGTGTCTAATCATACATAATGAGTATTTAACAACTTCTGTCTGACAAATATAATGTATGACAATGTCTGACACTCTTTATTATACAGTAACATTAACAGTTCTTGTAGCTATAATGCTGTCTTTGATTTGTTTAATCTTATTTATTTATTTATTGTTTTGTACCTTGACGTGTTGGGACTACAGTCTTCCTTTTAAGAGACAGATGATGTTGTGAATTGTCTGTCAGCTTCGGTCATCCTACTTAAAATAAGCCATCTGCAAGAGAGAAGACCATATTATGGTTTGAGAGAAGGCCAAAGTTGTCGACTCAGAGAGCAAGAGATCCCTGTGCTGGATAATGGAGGCTGTAGAGCTCAGGATAAATACACCTCTGTGACCTTTTCCAGAGAGCCATAGGGTGGGAATCATATTGAGCTGGATACTTATGATCTGTTATAGCATGCTTAAAGATAAAACCTGTCCTAAAGTGAGTCAGCTGGTCATATGACACTCCTGTCTCTAGGTTGACTTTAAGGAAGTAAAGGGTCTCAGGCTCAAACCCTGGCCCTAAAATGTCCCTGGATAGGAACGCAGACTTGTTCCCACTGGCCATTTTTATTCCACTTTCATCGACTTTGTTTGTTCAGCTAAATCACGATGTGCAATAATAAGGAACAGATTACAATAAGCATTTGTTCCCAGTGTTTTAAAAGCTATAGAAAACTGTTTATCAAAGGAAATGACATTTAACTGTTCAGTCTGGAAGGCTGGTTTCCATTTTCAGAGTAATTTAGAACAACACATGCACACGTTTCATGTAAACTGAAGTGAAGAAACTGGTGAAACCTTTTCAAAGGTCCAAAGGATATGACATTTAACTGTGCATGCTGGGAAGCTGGTTTCTAGTTTCAAAGTAAACTGGAACAATGTGAAGGGAAACGGGGACAACCTTCTCTGTATGCTTTCAATTAACTACGTCCAATTAGACACTTTAAATTCAGCCTGTATAATTGTATTCATGAAACTATTATTAGAAATTCAAAGACCCATAAAGCCTTTCAAAGACATATGATTCAAAGCTCCTGAGAAGTTGGACCACTTCATCAAACATGTCTGCAGGACCAGGAATCCGACTTTTTAAAGGAACAGAGAAAAGTTCAAGGTGACATAATCTGTACCTTGAATGAGTTAGCCAAAACGAGATAGGTCAAACATTAGACGAATGGCTCAGTATTAAAAAGGAAACCCTCATAAGAAAGAAAAAAATAAATAAATAAAAAGAAAACAAGCAATCACTATGAACAATAGAAATAAAAGCAAGCTAGAAAATAAATAAAATCCACCAACAGTCATTTTATATAAGTTAACATGTTTACTTGAATGGAATCGAACGGATCCGGAGCATGACGGAGCGGAGACAGACCAGGTGGAGTTTGGTTGAAATGCAGACTTGAGCCCTCATTCAAACCTGGCTGGTTCTAATTTCAGAAAGGGGAATAAAATGAAACAAAGCAGGTTATAAAGGTGTCATCACCATGTAGCTCAAATGATCAGGTTGATGAATTTATATGAAGGATAAATCTTAGTCAGTGGTCCAAAATGTAATGTATGAGCTCTGGTTAGATAGCTAAATAACTAATAATATCAGTAATCTAATGACGCTCCGCAGCTAACAGTCAGTCTCTTCCCTTTGGTTCAAGTGACATAAACGAAGCAGAGAGAAAAGTTTCAGGCTATTGAAGCTCTCCAATGTGAAAAACTCATCATGAAAAGGTCAGCGGGCTACAGTGAGATTCTTACACTGATGTCAATCACCTACAACTGAACTCGCTGTCCACACACGTACTAACACACAACCTATGGAGCAGCAGGAGCCAGCACTAAGTTGGAATAAATCAGCACATCAACATGACAAAAAGAGGGTGGAAGTAAACAAACCAGCAAAGCGGAGAGAGCCTAATGTTAGAGGCCTCTTTTGTATTGAGAGAAATTACAGGAGCGTTTGATTTGCACCGAGGTGCCGTCCTGAACATATGGTGTTTTAATTCTTACCGGTCTCATCTGGATAACTCGGGGTCTGGCGAATCTCGCTCCACCATCAGGGAAATATGGGCACAGGCAGAACGCTGAGCAGCAAAGGGCTCCAATTTCCCACCTTAATGGGCATTTTCATCCCATTTTCTCCCTCACTTCTTCCTCCTTTTTTTCTTTTCTTAAATCCAGACCCTTTTGTTTGTTTTTCCTTTTTTCAGCCCTTTTTTTCTCATTCTTTCCACTCCTCCCGTCCTCCCCGCTTCCCTTATTTGCATTGATTTCCCCACTTAGAGGAAGAGTGGACTCTGAGGGAAAATAGGCCTCCATCAAAATGCTCACACATACACACATTTCCCCACCATCCATACACACACACACACACACACACACACACACACACACACACACACACACACACACACGCACACACACACACACACACACACAAAGCCAAGCGTAAAACTCACACACCCACACACACCTGACACATAGCAGAGGACTAGCAGTGTGCTGAATATGTTTGTGGCTGTTCATTTTTTTAATCGTCTGATGCCTTTTGTGTGGGTTGACAGCTTGAGACGAGTGACTAATAAGTCCAGGCCTGGCGCTGTCCTGCTGGGCTGAGTATTCTCTTTACACACACACACACACACACACACACACGCACAGAGAGAGAGAGAGAGCGAGAGAGAGAGACGGAGACAGAGACAGAGACAGAGACACTCACACACAGGCCCCTAATCATCCTGGTGTCTAGCACTCCGCTGGCGATCACCACTCCGCCACACTGCCATCATGGGCCAATTAAGTGGCCATATATCTGTCTAACAGTCTCCTCTGGCTGAACGGACAGTGCTGGAGTAGCAGTAGTAAGCTGCTACATGAGCCCACCCGCGGCTAGCAGTCAATTTGTAGCTTAAAGCCTAGTTGCCACAACACTCCAGCATTATTAGGACTAGTGGCACTATTGAGGATTCTTGTGTGTGTGTAAGAGAGAGGGAGAGATGGGCTATTGTGTGTGTTTGTGTGTGAGAGTGCAAACATGTATGTTTCCAGTATTTAGATGTTTGCTTTTATGGTTATTGGGTGTTAATGTGCATTAAAGTCCTGCATGTTTATGTTTCAGAAGAACTGTAAGGTAAGTCCATTCAAACACACAGTGTTTTAAGACTCTGTGTGTGTGTGTGTGTGTGTGTGTGTGTGTGTGTGTGTGTGTGTGTGTGTGTGTGTGTGTGTGTGTGTGTGTGCGCTGCAGAACAAAGTCAGTATCATGTCCGTGTGTTTGTGCCCTCTTGTCCTTGTTATTCGCATGTGTGCACATGCACAAGAACCAAACCTCATAAGTCATAAAACAAACATCCACCAGGCTCCTTTTGGGAGTGACCCAGTTATTAAATTGGGCTGCCCTGCTGTCACCTTGCAGTGGGGAAACAGCCACGCTTTGGCCACAGCTCCATCCAGTCTGTTCAACTCCGGAGCAGAACTCTGAGCGACCACAGCTGGCACTGTGTCAGAAGAGGACTCACTGGAGGATCAGCGGTGAGCAAAGAATGGCTAATGGTGTGTTCATGTGCAAGTCGGTTGTGCTTTACGAGCGGAACGCTACTTGGATGTTTTTTGGTTACGAAACAAAGATAGCCTCTCATTTCTTTGAACACCACTTTCCTTTGTTAAGATGACTTTTTGATGCAGACTGATGACTGATGACTGAGGTGATTTATAGCTGTGTACTATTATTAACTGAACTGTAACAACGACTAACCCTTGAAAACTCTGATTTATTACCGTTGGCTTACAAAAGGTGAGCTGATGTGCTGCTTTAAAGTTACCTGTCACAGCCTTGGTGTCATGATGGAAGCTCCAGTGTACCAATAAACGTCTAACAAACAGAAGTTTACACATGTGTTAAAATGCCCTCTTGGTTAGCAGAACAAACTAAACTGCCCTCTTCTGATTATTTCACAGCCCCATTCTGAGTTGACCATTGTAATGCTGTGTCACAAACATTATAATAAACACAACATATCATAGCACTATTAAATGAATTCATAAACAGTTAATAAAGTCTCACATTACATTGCAAAATTAAGGTTAGCCTACATTTATATTACCTTAGCTTAGCTGAAGCAGCCGGATAGATAGAAGTTTGTCAGCCTCTCAGCTGTTAACCTGTAGCCCCTAAAGTGAAGATAGTGTAACTTACCAGTAGGCTACAGTTACACCCTGAGGCTGGAAGCCATTCATAGCAGCTCTTGTAGGTGGAATTCAAGACGATCACATTATTAATTAATTTGTTATTACAAGAAAACGATTTATATTATGTTGAGATAATAATAAAAATGTAGTTTGTTATCATGAGAAAACAACCATTGTTGATATATCGAAATCATAAGTTGTTATAAGTTGTTACAAGATAACGTGCATTAAAAAAAAAGAAAATTCCATGGCTGTTCTCGTCTTTCATAGTATTATATAACTGTCTTGGTTAATGGATCTTATCAAAAGGGGAGGGCCTGCACTACAGTGCTGACACTTTAGTATTGAGAATTGCAGAATCTACAGGCTCCAACCTAAGTCAAAATGCTGGTAGTTAACGGGCTAAAGCATTTACATTACACACTGTGGAGCAGTGTTGTGTGTAGCATTAACAAATTTCCTTCTGGACATCCTGCTTGCTTTGCTCCAAAATGTTTGGCTGGAATAAGCTCCAAGTGCATGTCCTTTAGTTAAAACCTAACTAAACTACTTTTGGCTGCAATGAAAAACAACTGTATTTATTTATTTATTTATTTATTTATTTATTTATTTATTTATTTATTTATTTATGTATACTGTATTTTCTGGACTATAAGTCACTCTGGAGTATAATTCGCATCAGTCAAAAAATGTGTCAAGAGGAAAATTAAAAAAAACATACATAAGTCGCACTGGAGTATAAGTCGCATTTGTTTAGAAATACAATAGGATATAACAACAGGCAAGTATTTGTTCTTGAAACATTAAATTCAAACTGTCAGCAGCATAAAGTCAACTTCTATGGAGTTCAGAGCGTTACAGAGCAACCGGTGTTTTGGAGTAAAGAGTGACCGTGCTAACTGGTGACTCTCAGCTAAACGTGTCAGTGATGGTTGGCTGAGAGTCTCCAGTTAACAGGGTCACACTTTACACTGAAACACCAGCGCCGTCTGCAGCTGTGTTATTAAATGTGTCTTCTTTATCCAACCTCAGTGAACCAGGTTTGAGCAAAATCAATCAATATTAACTGCCAGTATGCTAAATCCATTATTTACTTTGTGTGTTTATGAAAAAGTTGGTTTGGAGCCGAGGTTATGACCAAATACGGACTCACTATATTTTGATATATAAGTCGCACATGACTATAAGTCACAGGACTAGCCAAACTATGAATAAAGTGTGACTTACAATCCGGAAAATACAGTACTTTGTTTGAGCCATAAAGTTTTCAGAGTCTCCTTGTTATTTTGGCATGTTGAAAGTCACATTAAAGAGGGGGTATTGTGCATTTTAAGTCTTTACTCTGTCCCTCTGGTGCCCTTTTAGTGGCTTTACATAATATACAGCTCAAAAATAAATAAATAAATAAATAAATAAATAAATAAATAAATAAATAAATAAATACATACAGTGCTGTTTGAAAGTTTGTGTTGAGCAGTTTAGATGTTTCTGTTGTTTTGTCATGATTTTCTTAATCTATCATCACTAGTTTTTATAAATGAAATGTCAGATTTATGTTTGTCAATTGTACATACTTTTTTAGAGGGACTTGTATATATACCCCCAAAACTACATAAAAGATAGAATTGGTGTATATGCAAAAGTGAACCCCCAGCTGCACTGGTAGTCATGCAGGTAAAGGGCTCAGGTGAAACACATTTGTGCTTAATTAATCAATTAAGCAGACCAATGGCATGAGACATCCTTGGGAAAGGGTCTGTTCAGCACTAATTAAAAGAGAGAAGAAAGCAGCCAAACCACTTTAGGTCCATACAGATCAACAATGCCAAGAGGGAAGGAGATATCTGATGACATAAGGAAGAGGGTAGAGACAGCCCATCAGTCTGGTGAAAGATATAAGAGCATTTCCAAAAGATTCCAGCGTCATCCATCCACAGTAAGACAAATCATCTACAAATGGAAGGCCTTCAACATTACAGCAACTCTGACTAGAAGAGGACGCCCATCAAAAATATCACCCAGAAACACCAGAAAAATAATAAATCAGGTTGAAGCCAACCCACATATCACGTCCAGAGAGTTGCAGACCTCCTTGGTAGCATCTGGGACAAATGTGCATGTGTCTACAATCAGAAGAAAATTGAATAGCCATGGCATTCATGGGAGGGTTTCCAAAAGGAAGCCTCTGCTCTCAAAAAAGAATAAAGCTGCCCGTTTCAACTTTGCCAAAGAGCACTTGGACAAACCAGAGGCCTTCTGGAAGTCCATCCTCTGGACGGATGAGTCCAAAGTAGAATTATTTGGTCACAATCAAAACTGTCATGTTTGGAGAAAAGCCAACACTGCATTTCAAGAGAAGAACCTCCTCACAGTGAAGCATGGGGGTGTAAATGTAAAGGTCTGGGGCTGCTTTTGTTCTTCTGGACCTGGACGACTCCACATTATCCAGGGAACCATGAATTCTCAGGCTTATCCAGAAATTCTTGAGCAGAATCTCCTGCCATCAGTCAGGGAGTTGAAGCTGGGATGAAAATGGATTCTGCAACAAGACAATGACCCAAAGCATTCCAGCAAAACTACAAAGGAATGGCTTCAGAGGAAGAGGATCTGTACGCTGGATTGGCCCGGTCAAAGTCCAGACTTTAATCCGACTGAAATGTTGTAGCAAGACCTTAAGAAGATGGTACATTCCAGGTGTCCCTCCGACCTCTCTCAACTGGCAGAGTTCTGCAAGGAGGAGTGGGCAAAAATCCCCATAAGCAGATGTGAGGGACTGGTTAGTGGGTACAGAAGACGCTTGGTTGAGGTAATAGCAACAAAAGAAGGAGCCACAAGCTACTAACTACAAGGGTTCACATACTTTTGCACATATTAAATTCACAGTTGTTGTCAAATTATCCACTTTTGTTAAATGAAATAATGAAAATATCTCTTTCTGTGTATGTCCATTATCTGAAAATGTTTTTTGTTTTTTTGTTTTTTTTCTGTTTTACAAATTGGTATGTCGATGTGCATTTAATAAGGTTATTTTAATGTTGTGGTTCATGTTTTTTTTTTTCTTTTTTTTTTTTTTTTTTTTTTTTACAAAAACAGTGACCATGTCTTCTAGAGTTCACAAACTTTCAAGCAGCACTGTGAATGAATGAATGAATGAAAGAATGAATGAATGAATGAATGAATGAATACATACATACATACATACATACATACATACATACATACATACATACATACATACATACATACATACATACACACACACACAATCCAGATCTTTCTCTTACTGTTCTTTTAGAAAAACTTTATTTCAGCCTCTGTCTGAAAGACTGTGTTTTAACTGCTGTCTCTTTAAGGTTTCCTGCTCCACAAACTCCCTTCACTCTGACTGGCCTGCCTAGATGTCAGGGGTGGAGCTATGGGAAGACCTTGGCATTTGAGGCTCAGTCCTCTAACATTTCAAGAATCAGATAGGCGGTCCTTATGTGATGACCTCATCATTTTAGCAAGTCTTTCTGGAGATTGTGTCCTTTATTTACAACAGTGTTCTGATCAGTTTACAGACAGATTCAGGGATTTCTACAACATTTGAATACACAGAGGTTTGACAATCTGCACATGCTCAGTCTGAAAATCCAGCATTATTACTTTAAATCCATGTTTAACATATGAGGACACAGATTACCTCCTCTTTAAAGTTAATTTGTGTCATTAAAGTAATGAGGCATACATCATCAAAGGCTGACATGGCCATGACGACAGCACGTCTCATTTAATATAGAGGTGATATTTAAGCCTCCTCTTTGTGTTCCCTTCACATGGTTATAACTTGTATTTAGTTCACTTTTATTCAGTTTTATTTAATTTCATCTTTATTCTCTAAATTCAAACTTCATTACTCAAGTGCATGACAACAAGAATCCTCCTGCTCTCATGTTTCTTTTCTTTTCTGGCCTCAATACTCCGCCACAGAGAAAAAAAGAGTGGAACACATCAAGAAAGTTTGCTGTAAAAGAGCTAAAACACAGAGGGAGAAACAGAAGAATAAAAAAGGAAAGAAATGAGGTAAAGCCCGGAGTGCACTGGAAGTGATTATTCTAATTTAGCAGCTGATATAAATCTAAATGAAGTCACGTCAGAAGTCGGCGGACAGACACAACACGACCACCCTGGGACTCCCCATCCGATTGGCCTTCCCTTCTTTCAATCAAAGCCTCTCTATCTCTGTGGAAGAAACCCTGTTTGAGTCTTCTGAGTGGGTAACCTCAGCAGCACCACACGCAGCAGGGACCAACAGAGGTATTACTGTGGTTAGTATTGCTTTTTGGGCTGGGTGAGTGAGTGGGATAGGGTGATGGGAGAACAGGAAGGAGAGGAGGAGGAGGTGCAGGAGGTTAGAGAGCCTATCTGGGCTCACTGACAAACACCGTCGGACTCATATTCCCATCTGGGTCCCAACAGATCGGGATGCAAAACAGCAGGTTGTGTCGGTCCTAGTGCCCACAGATGACTAAATAAAACCATAAACACACAACGTATCACATGGAGTCAGATCAGTCTCAAAATTCAAAAATGCACACAGAAGGATTCACAAATGCACACACAAATCCATCACGGGGAGATTATTCAATAACTTCACATGAATGCCGTACAAACACAACGAAGTATAGGAACAGGCTGATCAGGTGTGAGCTTCAGTGATTGATAACATAGTTGGCAGAGTGGGAGCCCACCAATCCCCACTCCCCCGCCCATCCCAAAACAAGTGAATGTTTGTGTTGCATTAAAAACAGAGGGAAGGTCAGGCAGGAGAGAGGTGAGCAGGGAAGGGCCCCAGCCTGTGACAGACTACTGCCAATCCCTACGGCCCCCTGTTCCCACCTTCAACTTCCCTTAATGTAGTTTATGTGGCGTAATTAAACACTGAGGGACAAGAGGGGCAGTCATAATGACAGAGAAGTAAAACATCCAGCGCAACGTCTGGACCTGAGGTATACCTATATAAAAGATTAGGCAAAAGGAAACGCAGGCATGGCACAATTTCAGAGCCCTTATTGTGATACTACTACATTTTGGACTGTGGACCAATGTAGGTATAACACATTTTGACATTAGACTGGGTTGCATCTTGAAGTATCAGGCGTAACAGCCTGATTAGGAACTGCTGATGCTGAATGCATGATTTTTGATGATAGTGCTGAAGCTTGGGTAATAGGGTTACAGTTACACAGGGCGTTTTGTTCGGTGTTGATGGGTTACTGTACTTCTCATACAAAAGGATTCAGTTTATTTCTACTGTGAGAAGAAAGGTAAGATCAACATGTTCACTCAGTTTGTTTATGTGTCACCTGCTGGTTGGCTTAACAGTGGACATGCATCATTTCATTTTGCCATTAATAAATGTTGATTTCTGTTGAACAAATAGGATTCAGTTGCTCTAATACTTAAGTGAAGGTCCTGTGACACACACTTCACTTGTGTCTGTGTATCCGTGTTCCTTTTATTCAGTTTTGACCCTTTAATACACAGATATGACATGTTTGTGTATGTGTGTGACCATGGTCCTGAAAAATACCGTTGGTCCTGGTAATTACTCTTTGTGTCATGGGCGGAGCTAAGGTACCTAATTGTCTCTGTCCTTCTAATACACCATGGTGTCAGGTTCTTGTATTTTGGGTTCTGGTGTGCTTTTTCAAATTTTGAAGTCAGATTTGGGTTTTATAGCTCAAATAAAAAAAATTGAGATTAACTGCATCTTTCTAGCACATGTGGAAAGGGGTGTCCCTCTAATGATGGAAAAAAACTCGTTTGAAAAAATAGTCCCTCTAAACCAGTAAAACCAGTATACGTGTGTGTGTGTGTGTGTGTGTGTGTGTGTGTGTGTGTGTGTGTGTGTGTGTGTGTGTGTGTGTGTGTGTGTGTGTGTGTGTGTGTGTGTGTGTGGGACCCCACAAACAGGCTGGTGAACTGGTGCAGCTCCTTGCTCTAAGTGGTCATTCATCATCTGGAGAGCTTCAGATAACTCTAGCCCTCACCTGCAGGTCAGCAGACAGCCATCGCCTGACCTGGCTGTCAAAACACTTAACCACCATCTCCCACAGCACTGGACAAGGCTGGGTGAACATGGAGGGCCACTGATCCCAGCTGAGGTATAACCCAAGCAAAAGGGACCTCTGACCCCACTTTTATTCCCTGGAGAAGCCTCCTTCACCCTGCAGCTGTAACTGTAAGCCAGAGAGCCCCCCTCACTGCCTTCATCCATCGGTCCTGGTGTGGAGTGTGGGTGCAGAGGCTTACATGAAGCTGTCACTAGTTTGTAACCATCACATGTTTCACACCCTGCACCTGGATACCTGGATTTACCTCTCTCACCTCCATCATGATGGCCAAGTCAGCTCTGAGGAATATTTCAGATACAGAGCCATATTTTCACTTCCAACCTTACCATGAAACCACCTCCACCCCCTACCACCATCTGACTCTCGACCCCTCAAGTTTCAACCTGAGGAGGAGGAGGGTGCAGAGGAGAACAGAGGGAGGGAGATTGATGAAGAACTCTTTTGATACACCGCTGCAGGCAAAGGAAGAAAAAAATGATTGAACCTTGATGAGAATTACATGGAGGGGCACGTTCATTTGCAGCTTTGGACCTGCTGCATGCGTTGGGGAGAGAGGAGTCCTGTACATATGTATGATCTGTGCTCCACTCTGATTCACAGTTAAAGGGAAGCACAAGGGAGAAGCAGGTTTTCATGATTCTTTCTTTTAACCTTTGTATGAAAAGCCCCCTGATAATACCAATTTAGATCATGTATGTATGAATTAGTCATGTGTGCATACTTTTAACTTCCTCTGCATGTATTTATACATCTTGAAGCTAACACTGTTTACAGTAATCATTTGAAAGTAAATCATCACAGTCTGATCTAATTCCATCTACCTCAGGCTCACAAAACAGAGCGGGTCATCTCTTCTGAAGGTCCTCAGCTGCTGCATTTCCACCCAAAGACTCGTGCCTTCAATGGGAAAAAGTTCAGATCCTTCTTATTTGAATCCCCTTAGTGTTGTTCCTCTTCTTTATATATGCATATATATATATATATATATATATATATATATATATATATATATATATATATATATATATATATATATATATATATATATATGATGAAATGTTCCCTACTCAGGGTTAATGGAGCTTTCAAAGAGTGAATGATGTGACCTGAGTTAAGATCTGCTTGTGACGCTGATGTTATCCTCTGACCAGGAGTGCAGATGGGATTTTAGAACTGGAAGGGCAAGCTTTACACAGCAACTCAGTGTGTTATTTTTCCACTCCATGCCTGATGCACTGGCACACGGGCACAGGCAGCCAGTGTTTCCAACTCCTCAGCAAGGAATTGGCTGCTATTTGCTGTCCCAGAAGTTGCTAAATGATGGCATCGTCTTATTTGCATAATAAGTCATTGGCATGTAATTGTCATGGACGCTGTAGGAGAGAGGAATAACATCATAGGAGGAAAAAAAAGTGTGCTAAGAATACTGTAAATATGTTTATAACTATAAATCAACTTCTTTCTGTCCATCGTTGTTTTTTATGTGAAAACACCAATCCTCCTCATTTATCCGGGCTTGGGACCAGCAAAAGTGACCCTAAAGACAAACATGAGCATGATTCATTTGTATGCATTGGTCTGCTCTGGTTGCTGTGAGTGAGGAGTCTGCCTGTTAGTGTTTGGATAGGGAGGGGCTCAGCACCTGCTGCTCACTGAGAAGCAGAGGGTGCTGCAGATCAGTATATGCTTTCATGTCAGTCCCCAAACTCCAGAAAAGTCTCTAGATTTGTCACTAGTCACTTTTTGGAAAACAGTCATTAGAGAGGTCTGAAAAGTTGCTAAATATAGCAACAAAGTCCTTAAGTTTGCAACCCTGCAGGCAGCTACCAGTTCCTCTTTAGGACCCTGAGGGAAGTGAGTGACAGCGCCGTGCCCTACGGTGTGTTCAGTTTACACTGAAAGTTAGAATTTGAAACTCGGATCAACGTCCTGTGGTCCTGTGTGCCAGGGCACAAATCAAGAGCCAGTTCATCTGAAAGAAGAAAACAGAGTGTTTCTACTGTCCTGTAACCATAATATATGTATGGTAATGGGTTAAATATGATGTGTTTGTAAAACCCCTGTCAGTGTCTTACTGCAGGAAGCTTTCCATGGGTCATAAGCTAAATGAAGGCGTGTAATTGTCGGTGTGTGCCAGGTGGAAAACAATAACTTTTTATTATTATTATTATTATTATTATTATTATTATTATTATTATTATTATTATTATTATTATTATTATGGGGCTCACTCAGAGATGCTGTTGACCTAACCTTCAGCATTGACACTGAGTGTGTCCACGACCAGCAGAAGGACTAAAGGCACATTTATGTTCAAAGTTGAATATGGATCCTGATACAGACAGAGCCTTCCGTCTGTGCTCTGTGTTCATTTCATCTGTATTTCTGCATATTTACCTCAAGCTTACACACATGGACCAAACGGAGCTCTACATTCGGAAACCATGGGGGCAGTCAATCAATCAATCAATCAATCAATTAATCAATCAATCAGTCTTTATTTATATAGCGCCAATTCATAACAAACGTTATCTCAAGGCTCTTTCCAAAAGCATTAACAGGTCTAGACCTGTAAATGATAATAAATGTTATTAACAGAGACCCAACATCAAGACAAGATAAGAAGTCTGATCTCATCTTAACCCACCATGAGTACAGACCTTTACAGCATTCAGCAAGTTACAATGAAGAGGAAAAACTTCCCTTTAACGGGCAGAAACCTCGGACAGAACCAGACTCACGTTAGACAGACATCTGAGGAGACTGTCTCTGGCAGGTCCATGACAGCAGGCCGTCCACAGCAACAATCCAAAGAACCTAACAGACAAACTCAGAGACTCCCAGAGAGATCCATGGTTAATAACTTTAATGAGACATTAAGATCAGAAGTTAGACTGACAGATAGAGAAGAGAGGGAAACAGGAGCCTCCCAGACAGTCTAAACCTATATCCTATAGCAGACTAACTAAGAGCTGGTTCAGACCTGATCCAGCTCTAACTATAAGCTTTATCAAAAAGGAAAGTTTTAAGTCTACTCCTAAAAGTAGAGAGGGTGTCTGCTCCCTGAACATCAACTGGTAAATGATTCCAGAGAAGAGGAGCCTGATAACTAAAGGCTCGACCTCCCAGACTACTTTTAGAGACCATGGGTACGACGAGCAGGCCTGCATGATGGGAACACAGCGATCTAGACGGATAATATGGCACGATAAGCTCTTTAAGATAGGATGGCCTGATGCCATTAAGAGCTTTGAGTCAGAAGAAGAATTTTAAATTCTATTCTAAACTTTATAGGTAACCAGTGTAGAGACACTAACACTGGGGAGATATGCTCCCTCCTCCTGGTCCCAGTCAGAACCCGGGCTGCAGCATTCTGAACCAGCTGAAGAGTCCTAATAGACTTGTTAGGACAACCAGATAGAAGAGAGTTACAGTAATCTAACCTGGAGGAAACCAAAGCACAGACCAGCTTCTCTGCATCACTCTGAGACAAGATGTGTCTGATTTTTCTAATATTATGAAGATGAAAGAACGCCGTCCTGGAGACCTGTTGGATGTGAGAGTTAAAGGACAGGTCCTGATCCAGAAGAACTCCTAGGTTCCTAACAGTGGAGCCAGGTGCCAGGCTGATGCCATCTAAGGGGGTTATCTGGTTAGAAAAAGCCTCTCTGAGGTGTTTAGGTCCAATAACAATGACTTCAGTCTTCTCTGAGTTCAGAAGTAGAAAATTTCTGCTCATTCAGAAGATAAACAAATTGCCGGTTGCCTGTCACCTGTTCCAGCAAACAAGACCAACTTCTTCTGAAAGCAGCTGTGTGTGTGGGTGTGTGTGTGTGTAGAGGAGGGAGTTGAGGGACAGTTAGGAGCCGTTCACCAGAGGATGTTGTTTTCACTCCAGCACCCTCTGAATTAAGGTTTGTTAATTTGTTTTGACAGAGCTGCACACTACACACACCGCAGCCTGCAGAGTGATTTAGAGAGAAAGGAACCTCAAAGTCAGGCTCGGACTTTATATAAAACTCTACTTTTACCCTCACCCTCCTGCAGTTGTGGTACAACCCTAATTCCAATGAAGTTGGGACGTTGTGTAAAACGTACATAAAAACAGGATTCAATGATCTGTAAATCCTGCTTAATCTATACTAAACTGATTACACTACAAAGACAAGATATTTATTCTTCAAACTGATAAACTTTGTTCTTTGAAAATATTCACTCGTTTTGAATGTGATGGCTCTAACACGTTCCTAAAAAGCTGGGACAGGGTCAACAAAGACTGGTAAAGTTAAGGAATGCTCCAAAAACACCTGTTTGGAACATTCCACAGGTGAACAGGTTCATTGGAAAGAGGTGAGTGTCATGATTGGGTATAAAAGGAACATCCCTGAAAGGCTCAGTCGTAGGATGCGGTGAGATTCGTCACTTTGTGAGCAACTGCAAATGTCAAATAGTCCAACAGTTTAAGAACAATGTATCTCAACGTGTTATGTCAAAGAATTGATGGATTTGATCATCTACAGTCCATAATATCATCAAAAGATTCAGAGAATCTGGAGAAATCTCTGCACGTAAGCAGCAAGGCTGAAAACCAACATTGAATGCCCGTGACCTTTGACCCCTCAGGCAGCACTGCATTAAAAACCAACATCATTGTGTAAAGGATATTACCACGTGGGCTCAGGAAGACTTCAGAAAACCATTGTCAGTTAACACAGTTCATCACTACATCTACAAGTGACAGTCTGGAGGAACTTAATCCAGAGTAAACCTAAAGTCCTAAAATATACATTGGTGGTTTGGACCTTCAACAGCTCTAACTATAAGCTTCATCAAAAACAGAAGTTCTAAACCATCTCTCAAAGTAGAGAAGGTGTCTGCCTCTTGGACCCTGACAGGCAGAAGAAGAGTCTGATAAGTGAAGGCTCCATCAATCGGTCTGATGAGTATGTTTGTTGACTGTGGGAGGGATCCAGAGAGAACCCACACATGCACGAGGAGGGAATGTGTCGCTTCTACGTCCACCAAACAAGTGCAAGTGAGACAAAAAGACAACCTTTAATTCACCTGCAAATGGGTGAAATAGGGCACCTCTGATCTCTGATCTCTGAACATTGCAAGAAAACATCCCACTCACACACTAAAAGAGAAAAGCAGTTTAATTTACAACCCTGTTTATTATTGAATATACAGAATGTTTGTGAATCGGGCAGAGAGCTAGAACAGAAAGCAGGAGGACATAATGAGTGACCAAAACCCATTCTGAGTGAATCACAAACAGATCTCAGCCTCATCGTCTCGTAAAACATCACATCTCCATCCATGAAAACATCACTTTGACTCAATACTGCTGTAATAAGGCCTTCATGGCTGCTGAGGCCACATCACTTGGAATTTTCATCTTGGGAGTGATGCTGTCACACAGTTTCAGTGTCTTCTGCAGTCTAATGAATATCTCTGAGCTTCTTCAGATTGATCTCAGCCGGTCCCACGGGCGTCTCCATGGGGGTCTCCATGGGGTTCTCCATAGGGCACAGGTTTGGAGAGAATAGACACTGTGTAAAATTAAAAAAAAAAAAAAACACAAATAGATAATGACGAGATGAGAGGGAGAAAAGAAAAGATTTGATTGACAACCGCAGACTGCAATTAGCATGTTCTCTCACAGCATCTGTGTATAAGAGGGGTGTGTGTGTGTGTGTGTGTGTGTGTGTGTGTAAGCTCCTCTTTGGTGATGTTTGGTGTGTGCAGTGATCTGGATCCATGATCCGGCGGTTCTGATCCGACACACAGGGATGAGTAGAGCTGGGTGTGAGGCGCCACTGCCAGATGGCATCCTGTACACCCATCGCACACACACACAAACACACGCACACACACACACACACACACACACACACACACACACACACACACACACACACACACACACACACACACACACACACACAAACACACAGACACACACACATCTGACCGCACCAGCAGTCTGATGGAATGGTCTTGCTTCTGTCAACCTGCCAAACTTCACATCACACACATGCTGTGAAAGCAGTGTAAAATTAATTACTCTTTGTTTGAGGGCTGTGAAATCACGGTGAATATAATGGTTAGTTCTCCATCACGATGACACGCTGGAGCCCATACATTTAAATGTAATCAAAGATGAAATATTAGTGGTTCGCACTAAAAACAGTGTTGTTGTCATGTTTTCCTGGATAGGTGCTCTAAATACACTCTTTAAAATAAATCATCTGTGTGATTCCATGATTCAGTTAGTTTATGTCAACATACAGTACATCCCTGAAAAGCAAAAATAAATTCTTTAATTAATTCTTCAACATTTTGTCAAATATTAAATATATTCTTATATCTTCCAAACTTCAGAGGTGAATCAAACGGCCTGGTGTGTGTGTGTGTGTGTGTGTGTGTGTGTGTGTGTGTGTGTGTGTGTGTAAAATGTTTAATTTCTCTCGATTCACCTGCATTGTATTTCTGGGGGGTACCACACTTTGATGATTTAATACACTACCTGTTTACTTTGTTGACATCATATTTATACAGTACCGATCATTCCAGTGATTTCATTGTTTTCTTTTTTCAAATTAAAATGTTAGAGTAAAAAGACAACTCACATGACAAAAAATGTTAATTAAACAGATTTATTGTGCATAACCTTCGGTGGACTTTAACAAACAAACAAACAAACAATTAAATAAATTTTGAAAAACATCAATGATAAACAATCAACACAAATATTCATTAGAATAAAAATAATAATGAATGTACATATGAATTAAATTAAAGAAATAAGTAATACATATTCATGTTTTATATGTTGCTTGTTTTTTTTGTTTTGTTAATAAAATATATAATAAAACAGGTGTTCAGCTGTTTCAGAGGTTGCTGGTGTTGTTGTTATTATTATTGATAAATGTTGATGCTTTCTCAGAGTACTTGATCCTCAAATGAGACCTGAAATATTAAAACATAAATGAAAGTGAAAATTGAAAATAAATATTTCATTCAAAAGAATTTATGAATTAAATCAAAATTATATTTAAATCGACAAAACTTTTCATATACTTATTTTTTATTTTGAATGCATAGATGTATTTTTCAAAGTTCAAACTCAAAACTCAAACTTTGGGTTTTAATTTTATTTTTCAAATGATCAAAACTTTTGGCCCTGATTTAACACCATACTCTAACGGCTGAGATACACCGGCTGTGTCTGTGTTGCAGCTCCGCTCCGTCACAGCACCGGATCAGATGGTTTCCATTCAAGTCGATGTTTCAACTCACACTGGATCCGTTCTGTTGTGGTTCAGCTGCTTGGCTGGTCGGACAGGTTGTAGCTAATCTGTAGCCATCCTATTTTTGCCGGGTGCCGGAGCTGTGACGTGTCGATTCAGAGTGGAGAAGATCGAGCGGGACAGGAAGTAGTGCACGGAAACTACCTAAAAAGAGTCTGAGACTTTCAAAATAAAACAAACCGTGTCAAAACCAGATCATATTTATCTGTACCAATGCATGAAAACGACACAATGAGTGAAGACACGCCAGGAATCAACAGGTCTGAGGTTTAACAGTACAACATGAATGAAGAGAGGTTTATTAATGGAGAGGAAAGCACAGGAACTCCTGGGTCTGAGGCTCCAGCTGTCTGTCAGTCCTGTGGCTCGTCAGACGAAACACGCAGCCGCTGTGAGTTGACAAACATGCAGCGGAGCAGAACTGCAACACAGACACAGCCGGTGTATTTGAGGCATAAGGATGGGTTGTGAGGAAAGCAGAAAAAAAATCATTACTTATATCATGTCATATCACAATTTATTTTTCCTATGACAAAACCCCTGAGTCGCAAATTTATTTTAGGAGTTTAAACATTTTTACCTCAGTGTATCCTTATGCTTGATCCCTGGTTAACTAGACCTGTTAACAAGCTGACAAGCCATCAGTTTTAGGGATGTCTGGATGAAGTTAACAGCTGTTAGTGTGTTTTTATAGTTTCTATTCATCAGTCCTGTGATATAATTTAATTGGCTAAAGCATGATAAAAGTTACTTTTATTTAATTATCAACAGATTTAAATGTTCTTTTTTTTTTTTTTTTTTTTTTCATCATCAACATTACCTGTTTGCCCTTTTCCCTGTCTGTCCTTTCCCCCTCTTTGTATCCTCGTCTGTCCTCTTTCCTGTTTGTCCTGTCTCGTCTTATCTGTCACTAATTTCCCCTCCTTCACACTGTGGTATAGCACGGCCCTCCCCTCCAGCTCACATTGGACACAGTGTTCAACTATAGGACATATGCAGACAAGGGGAAAAAAAAAAAAAAAAGATTTAAATGTTCTGACACAACAGGTAGGAGAACCCCCACGGCTCAAAGCCCCTCTTTACCTCACATCACCTCAATCAGAGTCAGCTGAGTTCAGCATCTCATGTCCTAAATATGACAACGATGAACTTCCAGACTGGGACAGAAAGAGATGAGTGACGTCACAGAGACAAAGTCCATGTTTAATACACTATGGTTACACCGTGTGCCACTTTGTGCAGATTTTAAGATTTTCTTCAGGAGGAGGAAACATAATTGTATTTGCAAAAGTGATAACTTTTATTTTTGCAAGAGAAGGGAAGGTACCCTCAAGTTTTATCAGGACCAATCTTGTAACAAGTTGTAAATGGACCAAATGGACCAGTACTTATGTAAGGCTTTTCTAGTCTTTCTGAACACTCAAAGCGCTTTACACTGCTGATCTCATTCACCCATCCACACCACATTCACACACTGATGGGAGGAGGAAGCTAGAAACCATCAGTTTTTCAAACACATTCATACCCATTCACACTGCCACTCATCATCTTGTTACATTTGGGGTTAATACACATTTTTATTACATTTCAGGCTCAGTACGTTTGTTATATTATCAACCAGTTATTACATTTGTCGTTTTATTACATCTTTTTATTTCTCTTTGGGTCATTGTTACATATCAGGCTCTGATGCCTGTATTGAAGGAATATGATTCTGCAGTAGCCACAGTGACTTTTAATATAAATAAAAAAAAACAAGATTTAAGAAGTGCAGGAAGTTTATCAGAGATGGCCTAAAGCCAAAGAGTGTGCAGGAACAGTTACCTTAAAGCACTGACAGAAAAAAAAAAAACCCTGCACAGCCGCGTGCTGCTGGAGGCTTTCCCTCTAATGCTCTGTAAACATTACACACATCAAGACTTCAGAAATTACAGTGGGGCACAGCGACGGCAGCAGTGGGATGCAGAATCAATTTGGGCTTCTTCAAAAGGCCCACTTGAAGCTGGTGGCAGGTGAGTTGGAGCGGAGATTCTAATCGGCTAAAGGTCCGGGTGTAATGCCTCCCCTCCCATTCAGAGCACCTGCCTCTGAAGCCGCAGCCTTAATTATCACCATAGGACATACATTACCAGACCAAACGCAAATGTCATCCAAACGACAATGCGCTTGCAGTCGCCGTTATCAGGGGGCGTTAATTGATCTTATCGTGATCACATTATCGACTTCAAATAAGGTGCTTTAATAAGCAGCCAAACCATTTAGAGCCTCATAAATATCCAGTGAAGAGCAGAGACTTTTTAAAGCAGGATATTTGTGCTGATGGTTCGCTGATACTCAGAATGGATGGAAGGAAATGAGCGACAGATTGCAGGTTGAGCAGAGAAACCAGGAGAAACGTTTTTTTTATTTATTTATTTATTTAGTCCATGAGCCAAGGCCCCAAAAAGGGTGTGTCGGTACCATTTTGAGGGATTAATTTTCGTAGTGATTTTCATGAAGGTACATATCTCTAGTGTTGGAAAATGTGTGATAGCCTTCAATCCACGGTAGTTTTTAGGAGCTATCATCACTTAAACCAAAGAAAGTCAGCTCAGCCGAGAGAGCTCACGGACCCAACCCTCACCTGACATTTTTAGCAATATCTCTGGAACGGAAAGTGTTAGAAACTTACTTCTTTCTATTTCAAAAACTAGACAGTTACAGCTTTACAACAAGCTATCCTGCAGCCTTCTACACCCTCGGGAAGCTGTACAAAATCCCGGTGAATATTGTTCAAAATTTTTCAAAATCAAAAAAAGTTGATTTTCTTTTCTGGTTTTCTGTATACATTAAACACGAAAGATGATAGACACTTTCTGTTTTCTTTGTTGTTATCTATGGATTTCTAGCTTTCAAACAAGACCACCCATGGCTTCTTACTCTTCCGGGAGGCTGTGTAACATTGCATTGAAAATTTGTCATGAATTGTAAATCTTAAACAAAATTAAGTTTAACACTCTTGAGCCTAATTTTCCTATTACAAATATTTGTTTGAAATGTTGTTGTGGATTATTGACATAATTAGGAGGAAAAAAATAACAAGTGTTCTGTCATTTATGATATTTGTGCAAAAATGCCAACCTTATCTGTATTTTTAATACATAAATGAATTGTGAATAGTTCTCCAGAAATTTGATTATTTTAATGCTGTTATTGAGAAAGGAACATGAACAATAGCATTTAATTGACTTTTTTTATTTAGAAATTACATGAACTCAACCCTTTACACAAGGAATACCAAAAATGTTAGGGAACATGCATTGTTTTAGACCACTGTAATCTATGCTTAGTAGGTCACATCAGACATTTCTCACATCTAGTAGGAATCACTCTCGATTTCTTCTTCATCCCCGTTCTCGTCATCAACATCATCACTGTCTGAAGCACATGCTTGGTTTTCGCAGTCTGGCTGCCTGCACATGTCTGTACATTTCAGTCTATTTGCCACACAAACACATTTTGCTGAAACACAGTGTCTTGGACAGTTGCAGGCCAGTAAATCTAATAAAGCCTCAGGTGCTGGTTGGCCATCCATCCAATGAACTACCAACCTTGGCCACGATGCTGAGGCTCAAAGACATCTGATCTCCCAAAAAACGATGACCAGCTGAAGCCATGAAGCCATGTCTTATAACACATAGATGCATCAACCACCTTTGGAATTAATGCAATGGAAGAGAAACTGTTGCAACCAGGTTCAAAACCAAAGTTTATAAGCAAACTCCTGATGACACCTTTGATTAATGCTCAATTTGATTCACAGTAGAATCTTCAGTATGACCACAGCAATCAGTCTCTATTCTTAACCCCTGCATCGATCAGGAAGTATCTTCCCTCCTTGTAGGGAGCTAACCTAAAGGAGACTTGTCTTTCGACAGAGATGACCAATCCAGAGACAGGAGCGAGGAGAAAATAACCATCCTCTGGGTTATAAGAATGTTCTTTGATGATCATGTTTTCAGTTGCTTGGAGTGATCTGCAGAAGCTCTCAACTCATTTAGTTTGTTCAGATACGCTTGCTTTGAATAAAGTATCTTGGATTCAGCTGACCGGTCTCTTCTGATGATTGGACTCCTCGTGTGTTTTACTCTTTTTGAGTGACATAGTTTTAACAGAACAGTTCAGTAGTTCAGTAAGTTTAGCCTGTCAGATTCAGGGCCTCACCTGGCCTGCTGTCAAGACACGAGAAACTCCACGAAAAGGCTGATATTCAACAGTATCATACACAATACTTGAAGAAAACGATACTGCCTTGTGTCTTCAAAAGCTATCAGGGGGACTTAACCAAAAAGCAGTGATTCCAGCATCTATTAAAGCTCATATCTTTACCAATCTTGCATAGGACAATATAGATAGGCTGGAGGAGACACTCACTGGAAAGGGAACATCACACCGGGTTAATGGCATAGCAGTGCAGGCCAAGGTGTATGGCCCTCATTTGCCAGATGCTGAACTATAGATGTTGTTTTTGATACATACATAGAGAACTCTATTAAGAATAGTGAGAGATCTTTGAGAGGCGAGGAGACAGGAAATCATTTGGTGAGTATCACTGAAAAACAGCTAGTGAGACAGTGGAAGAGATTTCTGGCACAAGTCAGTAACAAAACTAACCTCATTTCATTCTTAGTGAAGGAGTGGAGTAAGTCCAAATACAGGGATCTTCTCAAAGAGAAAACTCTTTTTGCAACCACAAGTGATAAATGCTTTAGAATCACAGCTCAGGGCAGTGAATTGTTTCCAACACTCCAGTGCAAACAAGAAGAAGCTGATGGTCGGCTCCTTCTCCATGCCAGCCATGCAGCTGAAGAGGGCTTTAAAGCTGTTGTTATCTGCTCAAGGGACACAGATGTTTTCATCATGTCCCTTGCTTTCCATGACACAATTGTGGCACCTGTGTTCCAAAAATGTGGAGGAAAGACCAGAACAAAACTGATTGACATCAGGAGAGTGGCAGCCTCAATTGGCACAGGAATCTGCAAGGCTCTTATCGGTATGCATGCATATACAGCACATGTGTCAAACTCAAGGCCCGCGGGCCAAATATGGCCCGCCACGTAATTTGATGTGGCCCGTGAGAGCTTAAAAGGTTTGAGTGTTTAAAAATCAATAGGTCAAAAGTGTGCTTTGACCAAAAACTACATTTCCCACAATGCCTGTCGACTATGATACCCGCGATTTGACGGCTCACCGCCACTACACAGCAGTGTTTCTACATCAATGCCAACGAGTGGAATTGAGAAATAAATAATGATCCCAAAATGTCCAAGAAGAGAAAAGTTGATAAAGATGGAAGACTGTTTCAAGAAAGATGGGAAGGCGAGTACAAGGAGAAAGACCGGTATGTCTTTTGTGTTACGAGGCGTTGTCTGTTGTCAAAGAGTACAATCTGCGGCGGCATTTTGACACCAAACACGGAGCTAAGTACGCAAAGCTAGCCTTCAAGAAAAGCAACAAATTGCCCAAGAATTAAAAGGCAAACTGCGGTTGCAGCAGAGCGTGTTTTCGAAAGCCACAGCCCAAAATAAGGGGTATTACGTTTATTTCACATTACATTCGATTACATTTACTTACATTTATAAGTTACATCTGGCCCTTTGAGGACAGCCATTAGGCTGATGTGGCTCTCGGTGAAAATGAGTTTGACACCCCTGATATACAGGATGCGACACAACCAGTGCCTTTGCTGGGAGAGGGAAAGCAAGTGCCTTAAAATGCCTGAAGACACACAGAGATGTGCAAGACATGTTTCAAAAGCTTGGCCAGAACTGGGATCTTACACCTGAATTGATGGATAAACTTGAAGCGTTTACCTGCCAAATTTACTCCCCCAAAGCAGCACTTACAAAGGTCAATGACCTAAGATACAGTCTATTTTGTGCCAAGAGGGGAGAAATAGAGAGTCATCAGCTTCCACCATGCAGAGACTGCCTGGAGAAGCATGCCCAAAGAGCCAACTACCAGGCTGCCATATGGAGAAGATGTTTAGAAAGGGGCCCACAAGTACCCAGTCCCATTGGTCATGGGTGGAAGATGGAGTCTGTGGGAGGAGTTGACCGGTTGGTAGTTCATTGGATGGATGGCCAACCAGCACCTGAGGCTTTATTAGATTTACTGGCCTGCAACTGTCCAAGACACTGTGTTTCAGCAAAATGTGTTTGTGTGGCAAATAGACTGAAATGTACAGACATGTGCAGGCAGCCAGACTGCGAAAACCAAGCATGTGCTTCAGACAGTGATGATGTTGATGACGAGAACGGGGATGAAGAAGAAATCGAGAGTGATTCCTACTAGATGTGAGAAATGTCTGATGTGACCTACTAAGCATAGATTACAGTGGTCTAAAACAATGCATGTTCCCTAACATTTTTGGTATTCCTTGTGTAAAGGGTTGAGTTCATGTAATTTCTAAATAAAAAAAGTCAATTAAATGCTATTGTTCATGTTCCTTTCTCAATAACAGCATTAAAATAATCAAATTTCTGGAGAACTATTCACAATTCATTTATGTATTAAAAATACAGATAAGGTTGGCATTTTTGCACAAATATCATAAATGACAGAACATTTGTTATTTTTTTCCTCCTAATTATGTCAATAATCCACAACAACATTTCAAACAAATATTTGTAATAGGAAAATTAGGCTCAAGAGTGTTAAACTTAATTTTGTTTAAGATTCACAATTCATGACAAATTTTCAATGCAATGTTACACAGCCTCCCGGAAGAGTAAGAAGCCATGGGTGGTCTTGTTTGAAAGCTAGAAATCCATAGATAACAACAAAGAAAACAGAAAGTGTCTATCATCTTTCGTGTTTAATGTATACAGAAAACCAGAAAAGAAAATCAACTTTTTTTGATTTTGAAAAATTTTGAACAATATTCACCGGGATTTTGTACAGCTTCCCGAGGGTGTAGAAGGCTGCAGGATAGCTTGTTGTAAAGCTGTAACTGTCTAGTTTTTGAAATAGAAAGAAGTAAGTTTCTAACACTTTCCGTTCCAGAGATATTGCTAAAAATGTCAGGTGAGGGTGGGGTCCGTGAGCTCTCTCGGCTGAGCTGACTTTCTTTGGTTTAAGTGATGATAGCTCCTAAAAACTACCGTGGATTGAAGGCTATCACACATTTTCCAACACTAGAGATATGTACCTTCATGAAAATCACTATGAAAATTAATCCCTCAAAATGGTACCGATTTGCCCTCCGGCTCATGGACTAATTTATTTATTTTTTTTTATATCAACACCGTTCTTCTCTCTGATTTTAATTGTCTTCATATTTGTAATCAGAGCGAGCAGCTACAATATGGAGACACTGTTTGCTGTATGTCTTTACTCAAACAAGCTGGGTCCATGTTTTATTTCTTTACCGGAGTAAAAAAAATAGAGCTGATTTTAAGAAACATTCAAGAGTTTGATGGAAAATACAGGATTAAACTTCTCAAGGTTAAAGACAGATATCCATCTTTAATCTTTGAAATCCGACTCAATTAACAGAAATCAGAGCTTTCAAGTGGTGTTCTACTCCAACATCATTCTCTTTTTATATTTTGAAATAAGACTTTCCTGGACTAATGAATTCTAAAAAGACAATTTCTACAAAAAAAAAAAAAAAAAAATGAAACAGAACATGTGAAATGTTGTTGAGACTTCAAAACTCAGAAAGCCATTGATGAATTTTACAATGTTTATTTGAAATTTATTGATTGAGGGATATCCCCTTGAGTTGCAGCATCTCCTTTTCAAGGGGGTCCCAACAAAAAACGTAGACTTACACACAACAACATATAACAGACACAATCAAATAAAACTGACAAATACAGATAGCTCTCCCACTTCCAAGCCCCTTCACCCCCACTCCAGCTCTAATATACATACAAACACACACACACATTGTATTTTTGTGATATCAGAGTTAGTATAGTATAGTACAGTATCGTCAGCATAGAGATGTATATGACAAGTAGAACATTTTGTGGAAGATCATCAATAAAAACTAAGGGCCAAGAGTAGATTCTTGTGGAAAATCTGTATTGACTTAAGTACAACTGGACTGAGAACTGTTAAAAACAACAAACTGATGTCTACCATGGAGGTAAGCACTGAACCAACACAGAGCATTATGATCAACTCCAATATGATGCAGTCTATCCAAAATGAGATAATTATCTACAAGATCAAAAGCTTTGGTGAGATCAATAAAAATTCCCCCCAACAGTTTGTCCAGAGCCAAAAGCAGAAAACAGATCATTAGTAATTTTTTTTAAAAAGTGGTTGTAGTAGAAAAATTTGGTCTGAAACCAGATTGCAATGGTGATACAATATTATATTGGTTAATGTAGGATGATAATTGGTTAAAAAATAATTTCTCAAAATTTTTGCTATAATACAAATAATTGATATGGGTCTATAGTTATGTATGTCAGATGGATCCCCACTTGAGAAATACAACAAGTGGATAAAGATAAGTTGAATAGATCAGCCAGGGATACATCAATATATCAGCAGCAACTTTAACATATTTAGTTTCCAAGCCATCTGGGCCAGGACAACAATTTTCTTTTAAATCTCCAGTGGCATTAAAAACATCAATGGGCCTAATTCTTCTAAAAGAAAAAGAAAAGGTGCCATTAGGAGGGGAAACAGAAGTGGGACTAGTAGTAACATAGGAGTTTGTGGACAATAAGTGGGCAACAGAGGAGAGATGCTCATTAAATGCATTGGAGATAAGAGTAGGATCAGAGATCATTTTGTTGCTAGTCTGTATCTGATTCACAGAGGATTCACTATTTTCATTAAGGATATGATTAAGCTGATTCCACAACTGTCGAGGGTTATGAAAATTCTGGGACAAGCTTTCCTTATAATAGTTTGCTTTTGCATGCCTTGTTTTAAATTTGCTTCAGTTCCTGAGCTGTCTATATATGTCCCAGTCATCAGGGTGTTTAGTGGACAAGTATTTGGACCAAGCAGCGTCTCTTTGTTTAAAAAGGCTTATAAGATCAGAGGTGATCCAGGGAAGACCCTTTTACTCACATTGTTTTCCTGGGAGCATGTGTGTCTATCACCTTTGAAACCTCAGAATAAAAAAAGTCCCAAGTATTATTCACATAGGAATTAGCTGAAATGGATCCCAGTTAATGTCAATTAAATCCTGGATGAAATGATCTAAATTAAACTTTTTTTTTGTCTAGAGGTGATGTATTTCGAGGGGGAGCTGGAAGATTTTATTTTCCAGACATAAAAAACAACACAGTGATCACTAAGGCAGTCAGACAAAACACCAGAGTTAAGTATTCTTTCAGGTTTTGTGACAAGTATCCAGTCCAGTAGTGTGACAGAGCGTTCACCAATTCTTGTGAGTTGTTTTATTAATTAGGACGGCTCAGTGGTAGAGTTGGTGTAGAAGGAGGCTAATATACATTCCCAATAGTTAGGTGTTTGTTTTCATGAAAAACAATGTTGATAAAAAGGCATTCAAAATTAGCTGCTCAACGGTCCGAATGATGAGTTAAGCTGCTACACCAGCTCCTCTAGAGCCTCTGTCAGCTCTTCACAGCTCATACTGTAGTTATCAATATTAATTTCAACATCATGCAACCAGGTGTCAGATGAAGTAATAATGTTTGGTTTATGGAGAGCAACCAAGGCTCTGAGAAGATCAATTTTAGGGTCAAGGCTCCTTATATTAAGGTGTATAATCCTTAGACCTTTTGTTGAGTTAATTGTGATTTATCGAAACTGATGGTTTGCGTACAATAAGGAACTAGAGGGGGTGGTAGGGAGAAAGAGGGGAGAGCAACAATAATTGACGGAACAAAAAACAGACGTACACACAAACGCACACAAGAGTGACAATAACGCCAAAGAGCACAAGAGCCTTGGTCTCATGCTGCAAAATAAACACTAATAAAAAAGAATAATAGGGCCCACCTTATTAAGTGGAATCAAAGGATATCCAAGGACCACAATTAGTTTAGAATTATGGAAATTAAAAATACATAAAGCAAACAAGATAGCAAAAAGTTTACACATCACTTTTCTAATCCATGAACGAAAACATGTCAGTATATTGTTTATGACAGACGCCCGTTTTGAATCTTATGAAAAATGACATCACACACAGTTTGCGGCAAACAAAAGTCATGCTTCAGGGCAGCATCTCAGGCAAGCAGGAAAGTAGCTCAAAATATTGACTTACCCAATAAAGCAAAAACAAAGTTTGCCTGGCTGTATAATTAAGGATCCGTTAACTAACTAAATGTTAGATAAATGAAAGACAGTAAAACAGGTGAAAGTACCAGGATGGACCGCTCACGGGGAGGAGAGAGAGAAGTCAAGGAGGAATGTTTCAGCTTCTTCAGGAGACTGAAACAGTTTGGTTTTCCCATCCACAATCACCCTCAGACTGCAAGGATATAGCAGAGAATATTTGAAGTCTGCCGCACGGAGCTTCTTCTTGACTTTGTCGAACTGGCGGCGTTTCTTAATGAGAGCCGCACTAAAATCAGGGAAAACATGGACCCTAGATCCCATATAGAAGAGCTCCCTTTTCTCACTTTTATTTATTTATCTTTATTTATTTCTAAATGAATAAATAGACAATCAAACAATCAAATATAGTGGTGTTCACTGGTCATAACTGTGCTAAGAGGAGCCAGATGCCCTTTGACCTCACACCAATGGTAGTTTCAGTGTCATGGAGTGGAATAACATGAGTGCAGGTATGGAAGGTGGGTTTACTTACAACCTGCAGCTCTTTGTTACAGGTCATTCCCCTCACACTCTATCCAGTGTCCTGTTCTCTTAATAAAGGCGTGAAAGACCCAACTTAACAAACAGAGATATGTGAATGAATTGGCCACATCTGGCTTTAAGCATTGTCCATATTTTGGCATTGAGCCTTTGACATCATCTGGTGTCACAGTTCAAGTTTTACATGCAGAGATTGAGCTGTGGTGTGATTTTTTTTTTTTTTATTAAATTTCTCTAGCAGGCACTTGCAGCTGTATGGCTGGATGGCACATCTCAAATTTGAGCCCAGTTCTGGTGCAGAGCAGTTGCAGACTGGACCTCTTTAAGCTTAAATAAAATGCCACATTAAGAAGAGACAGTTCTGGACGAAAGAAGGACCTTTTTTTTTTTTTTAACAATAATGATAATGACCATTATGGACACTACTGATTTCAACTCTTTACAAAGGTTTGAATGAAGTATTCCCAAAGTTTAAAAATGATAATCCTGAAATAATAATAATAATAATAATAATAATAATAATAATAATAATAATAATAATAATAATAATAATAAGGAATGATTTCATCACCTTTTCTTTAATTGGATGAGGCGTATTTTACATTAAAGCTGCAGTGTGAGGGGAAACTCAAGCTTCTGGTGCTGAACGAACAGCTCCACACATTTTCACTTTCTGGGCTTCTTTGCTGTCATGTGACCGGGAGCCACTGTGGATTTTTTGGCCCCATGGACACTATCACTTTGGGCCCCATCACTTCACTTCCACAGGTATTCATATTCCCGTTCAGAGCCCGTAGAATCACATCTCCACGTCAGTAGGACACACCCAGCCTGTTTGGAAGTGCTAAGAGTTTCTGTTCATGGAGAATCCATTAGAGGCTGGCTGCAGAAAGACCGGGAGTCATGTACACACCAAGCCAAAAAAAAAAAAAAAAAAAACAGACTTTGACAGCATTAAAACATACTTAGAGCCTGGTAAAAAAAAAAAAAAAAAAGGCTTGTTTCTGAAACGCTAATTTTTCTTTGGGCACATTTGTTTCTAACTCAGCAGTTTATTTAATATAAGGATTACAAGTTTGTCCAATCTGAGACTGAGCTCAGCTCGAGTGACTGATGGGCACCCTTTAGCTCAGGGGTCCCCAAACTTTTTTCTGTGAGGGCCACATAACTTTTCCCTTCTCTGATGGGGGGCCAGGTCAATTTGTGACAGAAAAAGTAAACATTTGTTTTCCAGAAAGCCACACATAACCAAATATTAATAACCCTCTCTGGGATCTTCACAGACAAAAAAAGTCAGGAAATAAATAAATAACACTAATAATGAATGGATAATAACCAAATAACCCTCTTTGGTATCTTAACAGAAAAAAGTCAGTATAAATATAAAACACTATTTCTGAAATAAAATCACACTAATAGGGACACAGACTACAGAAGAGTGAAATAGAATGTCAGATTCTATGTAGGGCTGGGAATCAATCAAAGATTTTAATTCCTGTAGCGATACAGATACTTTCACTTCGATATCAGTTCCTGAACAATACTCTTTGATACCAATTTTTATATCAATCCTAACAAAAAGAAACTTTCATTACATGTTTTGGCACAAATCTTGAGTTTTAGTTTTCATCTACATCTAATGTTCTATTCTTAGCAGTTTTGTTATATATAAAAACAAAACAAATATTCGCCAGTCCAAAATAACAGGAGCAAACAAGTGACAGGTCAGTTTATACCAAGTGGCAACCTCCAGTCTAAAAATATGACACGATGCTGAAGTGCTAAAGTCTGCTGTTCCTCGAGTGTCCGCTTGAGGGTGGCTCTGGAAGTACAGGAAGTCACAAACACACCAAACCAAAAAAAGCCGTTTTCATATCCAAAATAAGCACATTTACAGCCTGGTACAAAGAATGTCTCCCATCTGAATCGCTAATTTCACTAACAGCACACACTGTACAGGGGGTGGATTTTTTTCTAATACGTCAGTTTCCACAATATTAATCTCACCAGTTTGTCCAATCAGATGCACAGCTCAGATCACATGACTGTGGAGCGTCCTTTGGTTGTTACTGTGGAATTTCACAGCCCGCCTCATTTCCAATATGGCCACACCGGCCGTTTGGCTTCGAAAGTCCATTTCAGGAACAGATGGGTTGCTGAGAAGCAGCGGTTGAAGATCAATTCACTTCATCCCCAAACTACAGAAAAGTCGCTGGATTTGTCACTTTTTAGAAAAAAAAAGTCTCTAGAGGGATCTGAAAGTCCCGGAATATAGCGACAGAGTCACTAACTTGGCAACACTGTCCTGCATACTGCAACCACGTGTAATGTTACAGCGAATCACCGGCAGCATTATCAGATCACGATCACGTGATTAACCCTTCAGGCACCAAAAAAAAAAAAAAAATCATAGTGCATCTTTGGTATTGTTCAGGGGTCCAGGCCAAATGTGGAGGTGGGCTGTATCCGGCCCGCAGGCCGTTGTTTGGGGACCACTGCTTTAGCTGTTGGACAGGAAACTGAAAGCCTGCCACATATCCAATCTGTCCGATGATTGGTTTCATTTGACTGTTTCAGGAGCCGATGGGTGACTTAGCTGGGTGTACGCTAATATTTCATGCAGTCTATGCTTCCCGTTTATATGTTTGAATCCTGGAGAAACAAAGCTCATGATGTTTATGAGGACACTGGACTTGCCGTCTACTCTTCAGTCTCAGGGTAATCTGACTGAAGCCCTATCATCTTATAAACACACACTGCAAAAACTCAAACCTGTGTTTATGTCTCATGTCTCAGTAAGAATGTCGTAGTAAATGAAATAAATTCCTGATCAACATTTTCAGAGCAGCTGAAAAATTGTGCAAATGTACATTTTGCACTGCTGGATTACTTTATGACACTGAAAGGAGGAAGAAAGTTTGATTCTCTGAGGAGAAGAAACGTCACCTTGACGGTCCTGATGGCTTCAACGTTCCTGACATGACGAGGAGATCCCACTGGAGATGGTTTCTAAACGGCACAGTGGAGGGGGCGCCATCATGAACTGGACTGCTTTTTCTATCAATGGAACAATGGAGCTCCAGGTTGTTCAGGGCCGTTAGACAGCAGCTGGCTATGTGGAGATGTTGCAGGGGGCGTCCTTCATGACTGAGGGCCCTGGTCTGTGTGCTAATGACTGGGTTTGTCAACAGGACAACGCTGCAGGTCACAATGGCCGCCTGACAAAGGACTTCTTCCAGAGGAATCAGCTCACTCTTTGGTACCGTCCTGCGTCTTCCCCTGATCTAAATCACACTGAGAACATTCGGGGATGGATGGAGAGGGACATTTACAAAAAATGGACGTCAGGTCCAGACAGTGGACGCCCTCCATTAGGTCATCTTCACCACTTGGAGCAACATTCCCATGAGCCTCCTGGAAACACTTGCATCAAGCATGAACAAACCAAGAATGGTGGAGGTGGAGCTCCTCATGACTGAGTCCTTTTTTCACACTTTCATTTATATATTAGGAGGTTTCAGGGTTTTTTTGTTTCGTTTGTTTTTGTTTTTGAGCTGCTGTCATAAACTTTTGATCCTCCTTTTCTTGTTTTTTTTTTTTTTTTTTTTTTTTTGTATTTTCAAACTCTATGTTGAAGCTTTTTAAGATGCAACATTGCAAAATGTGAATTCATGCAATTATTAAGCTGATCTCATTTTGATCTGATGTGCATGATCTGTATTTACCTGACAAGTTCAAAAAAAATGTCTTATATTAAAATATAAAGAAAAAAACAGAAATGACCTGAACTGAATGTGAGCAACAATCTGCCAGTGGTATCAGAAAAATGTAACGTTCGTATCCTTGAAGAATAATGTCTTAATTAAAGATACCAAACAGCATTATTTTATTTAATTGACCTTTTTTTTCTGGACTTATGAATGATGAGGCACATATTGAGTCATAGAAGACATAAAATAAGACTTAGATTTCAGTTTAGAAAGACTGAGGAACTTTAATTTGTTATTTTCTGAACAAAAAGAAATTTAAAACATATTTTCTAAAGAACTGGAGTGAAGAGTGAAAGGACAAACAAAGGGTTCAGTTGCAGCCACATTTAAAATTTGTGTGTGTGTGTGTGTGTGTGTGTGTGTGTGTGTGTGTGTGTGTGTGTGTGTGTGTGTGTGTGTGTGTGTGTGTATTATAATGTGAGACAGAAATGCTAAATGTCATGCTAATGCTGTTAATTGTTCTCCTGTCTAAACACAGTGTCAGCCCACCTTTTCTGACTGAACATGAATTTGCAGATTTGTTTACCATAAATAAACGTGTTCTTTAAAATCAGCGGGTCACAGTTTGGTGTCAGAGCCTGGAGCATCTGAGTGAGTGTGTGATCCAAGAACCCACACACATGGTGTGAGCACACACACACACACACACACACACACACACACACACACACTCTCTCTCTCCTGGAAATGATTAGAACATGAGTTTGTTCTCAGCGCTCGGTATCACAGGATTTCCACTGAATTCTTCAGAGACAGTATTAAGAGCACGGACTGAAGTTAATAAAAGTCTAATCAGAATAACTTCCAAAGCTTTGACTTCTTTCACTTTCTAAATGAGATCAAAGCCAGAGTCGAAAGCATTTAAGAATTACCAGGGTGTGGAAGATAAACAACAACAACAACAACAACAACAACAATGAAAGGAGAGCGAGTGTAATGAATGGCTGGGCAACAAACAAATAAATAATAAGAAAAGAAGAAATACAGCAAAGAGGAGGGATAGAACAATCCACCAGAGACACTCTTCCTTTATTGTCTCTCTTCTTCTTTCATCTCCTGTATTTTTGTTTGTTTTGTTTATTTCTCTGTTTGAGAGATTTGGTTTCTCATGTGCTGTACAAAGGGGCGGGATGGGGGGCAGCCTTCCAGGGGGTCCACTTATTACTGTGTGTGTGTGTGTGTGTGTGTGTGTGTGTGTGTGTGTGTGTGTGTGTGTGTGTGTGTGTGTGTGTGTGTCCTTGTTTGTGTAATAATATTCCCAAATCTCTACAGAGGAAATGGGCTGAGCTATAATTGGCCTGACAATGTGAGTAATGCTTGATTATTCTTTCTTATTATTCTTATATTGTCAGGATCTACACAGGTCTGCTCTTATTCAGATGTTTGCCCGTACATCACACGCATGAATAGATTTTTTTTTTTCTCTCTCCGTCCTGACAGTGTTATTGACTGTATGGCAGAACTCTAACTGGTATCTACTTGCTCTTTCTGAAAGGTTCCTTCCAGCCGACAAATCTGTTTTTTCTTTTGGCACTCAAGTCTTTGCTTGTACTTTTGAACCTTCACTATTATGGCTTCTAGTTGCAGATCAAAGGTAGCATTACATCTCTTTTCATATGTAGGAGCTGTTATTCAGAAAGTGCCTCAGCACCTTTCCTCGCCGCAGCAAGGCGTCCACCACGCTGAAGCCTTTTCAGAAAGGTTGGCCATACCAGAGAGAGAGAGAAAGAGCAAGAGAGAGAGAGGAAGAGAGAGAGAGAGAGAGAGGCAGGGTGGATGCAATGAGGACAGAAATAGAGGAAGAAGGAGAGAAAAGTCAGCGAAGAAATCAATGTCAAGCTCAGTCTTCCTTTTCACCTTGCACTTGGAGAAGGAGGGGAGGGGGGAGGCGGTTGATAGGAGGGGAGGGTGAGGATCGGTGGCACTGGAGGACTTCTTAGGTCAATAAAGAATCAATAGGAGTGGGTGAAACTACACGCTGAGGATAAAAGACTGTGGAGTAGGCCTTGGCTGCGGCTTGTTGTAGAGGAGGCTCTGGCACTGGCAGAAAAGGAAACATGTCCACAGGTTACTCTGCAACACTTCACGGCCAAAGCTTGCAGTGCTTAATTGCACTAAGCTGCTTTCTAACCCAGCAACAGAGGGATGCGAGGCGTGGAGCTGTTTGTCCACCTATTAATCAAAAATGCAAATCACACATCCTGCTAAATGCGAAGGCACGCTCACACCAGTTTGGATTCACTCAAGGCTGCGACCTCTGAGCAAACTGTGCTCTTCTCCTCATCTGTGCCAGCCGCACAAACACATTTTTAAAGCGTAAAACCTCATCATGCTAATTCATTGCCATGCTTGAATAAAATAATACAGTCATGGAGCTAACGAATCTTAGCTCCCTTCCCTTTTTTGACTGAAAGGAAAAGAAAATAGGAAGCGAGCGCATCAGTCATTCTTCATTAAAAACTGCATGCGATGTGTTGTGACATCCTTGACACAAGGAAAATAACGAGGTGATGAAAGAGTGGTGGAAAAGAGCCTTTGAAGTGAGATATTCCTGCACAAAAAGCTTCTCTTCTCCCAGCGAGGAATAAAGCTGCCAATTAAGCAAATAAAGATATCAATTAAGTGGCATAATTGAGATTGTGTAGATATATGAAAATGAATTTCCCAAAGGTGTCATGGGTAATGAGTTTCACAGAGGTATTAAAGGTAGGCTGGTGTCATAGCCCCCTATAATAATGCTACTATAACACACACATACACACATGCACATGTGCACAAGGTTACATCCCATACCCCCCCCCCCCCCCCCCCCCCCTCGGCTTGTTTATTCTGCAGCTGTCTGTCATTTCCTGTCTTTAATATGTGCCAGCATGCAAAGAGCACATTTGATCATAAGTTGAACAAAGAAACTTCTGAGATGTGTGAAAAGAAGCAGTAATAACAATAATGATGTGTTCGAGGTCCTCTATAAATATTCACGCTGCAGAGAGTCAGAGAGTTAACATTCAAAGGTTGAACCACATGTCTCACAATTAGCAGAATCAGTAATACGGTTAAAACGAGACAACCGATCAGGGAAAGTAACACGTCCACCTGCTCTGCCCGAACTGCCACGCACATCATGAGGAGCTTCAATCCCCGTGCAATACCTGTGCTTGTGACTCTCGGCTTCCCAGAGGTCAGAGGTCACCAGAGCCGGAGTGGGCGTCAGAGCAAAGCAGGGGTATCTTTTTACAGGAGAGCCTCCAGCAATATGGCCGGCAGAGCCTGCGAGGGCACGGGAACATATCAATTATAAATATAGGCCTGGTCTTTGTTAATGATGCCCTCACACAGATTTCTCTTCAGAGCAATTAAAGCTGCTTTTTGTGCTGGGGGATGCCCCCCATATGTACAATGTCAGAGCCCCCACTCCCACACATGTATGCAGAGAGCGCCTATACACACGCACACACATACACGTAAGATACAAACACATCTTTGTTTTGTTAGCATGATTATGGCTCTTTGAGCGAGCTTTCTCTTCAGCTGTAGCATGGGTCGGGACCTGAAATGGCTAAGGAGCCTGTTCTGAGTCCCAGCGTGCCAGGAATACTAGTTTGTACAGAAAGTACACACAGTCATTAGACCAGGTCTGGATTTTCTAAATTTGGTTCCTGGGCTGAAGGAGTTTAACAACCCCTGCACCATTATGCTGGAGGAGAATGGATAATGAGGACAAGGTTGAGAGATGGAGCGCAGGAAAAGAAAAAAAAAATACACAAAAGACAGGGCTATGTAAGCTTGGAAATCTGGTGAATTGCATCCACACCCCCCACCCACCCAACACAACAAGCACAAAAGATGCACAGCTCTCCATCTCTCTGAGGACGGACTCAATGTTCTGCATATTGAATGAAACAAGACCAGTTGGAGATCTATTTTCAGTGGAAAACACACTTTTTTTTTTTTCTTTTTTTTTCTTTTTTTCAGTGAACGCAGCTTTGCTGAGTGGCTGGCAGTGCTGTAGCTGTAGTCTGTACCACAAGGTCAAGGTAGGAGTGGATGAGAAAGAGCAGGATGGAAAAGTAGAGCTTGAACAGTCCAGTGTTGTTGCTGCACAGCATCTGTAGTCGATGAATTGTTTTACAAAGAGTTACGACATTTGTGAGAGTCACTTCAGACCAAGGGCCAACATCCAGTAGAGAAAAATGAAGCCTATGAGGAAGCCCTGAAATTTGCTGTTGATGGAGAACCCACTTGAGGCTGGATCCAGAAAGACCAGAAACCACATCCACACTAAGACCAAAAAAAAAGAGACTTTCATGGCATTAAGAAACATATATTTACAGTCTGGTTCAAAAAACAGCTTGGGTCTGAAATGATAACTTCTTTATCAGCACACACTGGGAGGATTGGTGGTGGGGGGGTGACTTTATTTCTAACTGTTAAGAGGATATTAAGATCATGAGTTTTTCCAATCAGAAGCTCAGTTTAGGCACCCTATGGCTGTTAGAAAAGAAGCTCAAAGCTCATGTCATATCCAATATGGCCGACATTCAGCTTCATTCGACTGTATCAGGAACAGACCGGTGACGTTGTGGATACTACGTCCATATTTTATACAGTCTATGGTTCAGACGTTACTTTCCTTTTTTTACTACTAGGGTTGAAAAAAGCTGAGGCTTCGATTCCTACAAGAAGAAAAAGAAAAGGTTTTATTCTTTTTCAGAGAAAATTTGTGAGGTTTTATTGTGACTAAAATGTTCCGACAGAAAAAGTAAGGTAAAATCATAACCCAGGCTCAGGGTCAAACGTGGAGGATCGATGTATGTCCGCATCTTAACAAAGTTTCAGAGATAGGCTTTTTTTTCCTCTTAACCAGTCTGAGGTTTTTACACCACAGGCCAGAGTCACTGGACTGCTTGAAAAAGGTGGAAGAAAGCAGAATGGCTTTTTGTCACTATCACATAATTCAAACACTGCAAAAACTGAGAGCCAAGTTTGTATGACACAATTTTATTAAAGATTGCCTTTTTAGACTTAATATGAGCCCTGAGAAAGCAGGGAGGAAGCCTAGATTACAGTTTTGAGTGGACCATAAAGACAGAGTCAAAGAAAACTAGCATGAGTTTGAATGTAGCATCTCCTCAGGACTCTGTTTAGCCCCGCCCTCCCACACTCAGAGCTCCTCCAAAGCGGCACCCCCCTCACAATGCTGAGTGCAGCTGATTCTGGATCATATGATGGTGACTGATTCAAACCACAGACTCAAACCGATCCTCAGCTCATGGTTTCTGTTTGCTCTACGTTAACAGTAATCAGGGTTTAGGTAGTTTTTCTGACATTCTCCAGAGTACTTGGATCCTTCTTGGTTATGAGCGTTGAATCAGGGCTAGAGCACGCTGGAGAAATGTACACACAGGAGGCGGGCAGAACGGCAGGACAGGATTTGATTGGTTTAATAAATTGGATCCTAAACTCTAGGATTGGTTGGTGTTTTCCAGGTTTCCTCCTGCTGTAGACAACAGATATTTTTCACTCTGTTTTAAGAACACATCATGGATTGATTGACATCAGGACATAAAGATCATTTTAACCAGGAGAACAAAAAGTCTATCTGAATCTGATTACCAACCCTGACTTTAAATTACAAAAGTTAGTAGATCTCTATTTAAATTACTGAAAATGACAGACTGATAAACTACTGTGACTATGTATGGATTTTAAAGTGGATTTGGTTGCTTTTTGGTGCTTTTTATACGATTGCTTTTTTATAATGATTTTGTGCATCGATCAGATCTCTCCATGGTATTTGACCAATGCTGTCCATGTGTCATCAGCTGTAAGGACAGCGACATGAACCAAGGATAAATTTAAGACAAATATATATATATATATATATATATATATATATATATATATATATATATATATACAGTGCTTCCCAAAATCTTTCTCCAGTCCATATAACAGGAGGCTGAATGTCGGTTTGTTTTGTTTCTTTTTTTTTCCATTGGACTAAACAGAATGCCCTCTCAGCTGATTTTATAAACACGACATCTAACGATGACAAAAATAGAAGTGACAAAATCTAACAATGTCCCCATTAAACTGATTTAGAAAGATTTTTTTTTTTTTTTAACTATTTAAAGAAAAAATTAGGGTGGGCCTATTGAAAAGTGTGTGGGCATGGGACTGTTGGGCCCATCTATAACACTGCCCCTTCTGAGAAGTCAGAAAAATAAAATAAAATAAAATAAAGACTTTTTTAAGATATTAAAAGACAAAAAAAAAAACAATTGTCAAATTTGCTCCACAGGTTTCTGAACATTTTTGTTTCAAGAAAAGTGAGCAGGTTATTTTTTACTCTTCATTAGCACTCAGACATCATTTTGTTCGAATATTTTTCCTTTATGAGAAAATCTGTTAGCATGGTTTTATATAAATCTGACCCTTAAATATCTTCAAAATTTTCTTATAACTGAAAAAAATGAGCAGCCATTAATAGTTTCAGGTTTTAGAAGGCAGTTCACTATTCCCCATATCAGAGCTCCACTTTGGGAAGCATTGTTTTGGACAGTGGATGGTCCTCTCAGTGTCCTTTGCTTTGATTCAAGAGGAGTGACTTTACCCCAACGCTAACCCAGCTACAGTGCCTCAGCAGAGCAGTCTGAAACAAGCATAAAGGTACTGACCTATCAGAACTCCAAGTATACCGTTTTCAGTCCAGTAAACCATTCAGAATTTCTTTGTTGTCGGACAACGAAATGTTGGAAATTGTTTCATCTTTTATTTTTTATTTATTCATTCATTCATTGTAGAGAAAGAAAGAAAGAAAAGTCCTCTATTAGCAGTTTATAACATGGGGCTCTTAAGCAAATCCTTGGACTCTGGTGGAGCCATCACAAGCCCAGAGTAGACACCTACAGTGAGTCAGTCGTGGGCAGCTCCATCAGCTGACTTTTCATTATAAACATCTGTTTGGAGCCAAATGCATCAGTGGCATCCAAGCTCTCCATTCTGTAGAAGACACCCACTGATTTGGATTTCAGTGGAGTGGGAGTGAGGATGGACAAGCTGCCCCCCAAAATCATGAAAAGATCAGTTTGATCATATTACCCGCTGTGGTGTCTGTTCCCAGTAAGTGTGAACGATTGGCCGTGAAGGGTCCTCTGGTTCTGAAGTGGTCTCTGGGCAGCTCAGGCTTTGGCAGAAAGGCCCGGCAGCACACAGCTCAGCACAGCTTGCCATAGTTGACCGGCAGCCCAGGCAGATGGCCAGCAACCAAACAGGCCTATTAGCATTTGGTCTGGATTAAATCGAATGCCCGGTGGAGAGCTATCTGTGGAAGGGCCCTGGAACGGGTGATGGAGGGGGAGTGTGGATAGACCTGGAACACAGAGTGGTTCATGTTGATTTGGAACAGGCTCCCTGTTTTTAAGTGTGCTAATCAGAGCTTCTCTCAGGAATGAAAAAAAAAAAAAAAAAGTAGATGTTAGCCTTTTAGCTGAGACCTCCTCTTAGAATTTACACTGAAATCATTGAGTTAGATCAGAGAAACAGTGTTTAAAGATGACCTTTAACTCTAATGAGGTCACTTCCTTTACAGTTCTAAATGAGTCAGGTCAGTTTAAAAAAAACCAAACAAACAAACAAAAAAAAAAAACTTTGTATTCCACGGGACCTGAGCATTATTCCTTTGGAAAACAAAGAGTTAAAGCGTGATGCTGAATGTGTGTTGTGATCCGACAGAAGGGAGGGTGACTCTGACCTCACAGACTCTGGTTGATATTTCGCCTTACACAGTCATTTCTGTTTGATGCTGTTAACATGACATTATTTATGAGAGCAACTTCCTGTCACTTCAGAATCCAACGATGAAAACCATCGTCACATGATTATTACTTCAGAGCAGGTCTGCTGACTCTAAGTCCACACACTGACTTGAAAAGAAACCGATCCGATCCGCTGCCATGAAGGAGTGAGGCGGGAGCAGAGACGTGTCTGGTGTATTTTGGCTGTCAGCGTTGAGAATCACACAGTCACAGCTTCCCCAGTAGTCTGTAACCCTGACATCATCCTGGACCCTAAAGAGCCACACCATCCCTCTTCCCCCTCCTGGACGCTCTAAAAACACCCTCCCACAACTCTGACTCACTTCAGTCATAAGAAACTCAAATCAACCTTTTCAAAATAAAAGCCAATAACACGTGACGTCTCCCATGGCCCTGTCTCTAAATTTCTTTCCACAACTTATATTTGTATGCCCTCTTGCACAATAAGTGCAAAAGCGAAAAAAGTGAGATATACAACTCCTATCATGTATTATTTTTAAGTTACAGGAGTGACCAACCTTAACAGTAAACTGTCTCTTCATAACTGAGAGGTGAAAGTGAGGAAAAGAGACTGACTGTCCTCTAGTTAATCAGTGATTTATGGAGTTAAAGGAAAATGTTGAAACAGTCAATCAGTGTGCCTCAAAAGCAGCTCAGATATCATCTAAACCTGAGAACTATCTGTGCTGCATGTCCCAATGCAAAATCATCAACAGCAGCCATCTTTGAAATCCTCTGTCAGCTACAGTTGAGAGAGTGGTAGTGATGGTGAAAAGAAAAGTTAAAGACAGACAGTGCCCTCTCTTCAACTCATTTATCTTTTTATATGATTTACATCTAAATATAAATCAATCAATAAAAAAATCCATATCTCTCTCATGGTGAAAACACTTAGACTTTCCCCACTATCTTCACAACTCTCTGAGGCTCACAGTACGATTCCCTGCCAAGAGTATGACTACATGCTGTAAGGCCGTACTGACAGGTCAGGACCCAAACGTGGTTGGGTACATGTTTACCAAAAAAAAAAAAAAGAAAAAAAAAAGAAAAAAATACACTGAGGCTAAAAGTCTCTGCTGTGGCTTTTAAAGGGATGTGTCTCCCAGACCCCCCCCCCCCCCCATGCCCACACTGTGTGAATACACAAACAGGAAGTCCCAAAACAGACAAAAAGATCCTGAATTTATCTGATGGGTATAAAAGGAGTCTACCTACATATTGCTGTGTTTCCTAAGTGAATCAGTGTTTTATGACCCCCCCCCCCACACACACACACACACCCTGATGAAGGAACAGGTGTTGGAGCATCACTGCTTTGCTTCATGGAGGGTTAAATGAAAACAACTGTTATCAGTGTTTTTATTTTAACAAACAGACTCAGGAAACTGCCAACGAACTGCACCGTCTGACTCTGACTCAGACCAGCAGAATTAAAACAGGCTTTTATTTTGTTAAACCATGCTGGGGCCTTCTACCTTTAACTTAAGAGTAGGCAGGAGGACGAGAGAGACGGGCCAACAGAGACTGAGTGGAAAAGAGCTACATGAGGAGAAAATCAGTGACCTGTCATGTTTTAGCTATCCCTTAGCCTCTCTCTCTCTCTCTCTCTCTCTCTCACACACACACACACACACACACAGACTAACACAGACAGACTAACACACTCACACTGGGGCATCGTGCACGTTAATCTGAACTGATTGCATGTCCACTTACATAAATTATGAACCGTGGTGGATGCATTATTTACTCAGTAGAATTAAAAAGGCATGCCAGGTTGCTGGATGCCGTCATAACATCACGACACACACACACACACACACACACACACACACACACACACACACACACACACACACACACACACACACACACACACACACAAACACACACACACACACAGTCGTGGAGAAAAGCTCTAAAATGAGCAGATAGAGCATACACAGCCCTCCTCCTGCCTCTCTTTTGTTTGTCCCCCCTCCTCTCTTTCTTCCTGACAACTCTGCTGTCCCAGCCTCATTTTCTCTATTCGCCCGCCATTCCTGCATCCATCCACTCTGCCATTTTCTTTTCATCCTTCCTGCACGTCTTCAGTGTGATGCTCACCTTCAGACAGTTTTAATGATTTTTTCTTCATCCTTGTTTTCCGCGTTCACCCATTCATGCCCAGTTTTTACACTTTTTCTTCTTTCTTTTTGTATCTTCTTGTCACTCCCACACTTGCTGTTTCATGTCTTTCTTGTCATTCTTTTTCTTTTTTTTTCTTTACATTAGCACATTTATTCATAAACTTTGCGTTTGCGTTCGTCTTCACCATTCTTCTCACTTTGTGCTCCTTTTTGCTTTGGGATGATATTTTGGACAAAGTTTCATCCCAAAGCTGCTCTGTCATATCTTCCTCACCACTCTGTTTGTTTTCTCAAACATTTCCTTCTCTCCTTTTTCTCTCCTTTTCCTCTGGACTTGCCTCAGTCCACTGTCGACCCATCCTGCTCCTGCTCCTCCAGTTTTTGCTGACTCCCCTCATTCTCAGTCAGGTCCAGTAAGCTTGTATAACACCACTCTCTTTCTCCTCTCTTACCTGCCCTCCCACTGATTTTAACATCAGATGAGATGGGACCTGAAGGGCGGCCCAAAAACAGAGGGAACAGACTTGAGCAGTATTTTGAGGAGGCACACTCGTAGGATGAGCAGAGACAAAACGAGAGAGATGGAGACCTGAGAGGACACTTGCAGCCTAACACGAATGCAATGAAAAATAGAAAGGTGCCGTGCAAAATGCGAACCCATGATCCTGTACAGTCATGAAAAAAGTAACGGTTGCACTAACATGCTCAAAAACATTTTTTTATTTTATTTTACAGGAAATATGGATAAAAAAAATATAAACGGTATAAATGTGTGGAGTATTTTTGTCATGTGCAACAGTTTATCATGCTCTTCAACATCTCACACATAAACAAATTGAAACTAGACTTAAAGTTTATGACTTTCTAAGTGATCTTGAAAAAGTCTCACTTCTGGATATCTGCCTGATCTTAATGCACAAATTTAAAGTGAGATAATCAGTCCTAATAAAAATCATTTCTAAATGCTACTTCTTAGGTTTAACACTACAACATGAATGAAGAGAGGTTTATTAATGGAGAGGAAAGCACAGGAACTCCTGGGTCTGAGGCTCCAGCTGTCTGTCAGTCCTGTGGCTTGTTGGACTGGTCAACACACAGCAGAGTGGAGCTGGACTGGGGGTCCTGGGTGCTTGGTGTGTAAGCATTAAGTTTTGGTGCTGAAGAATTATAATATTCAGAACCACTATGAGACTCAGCATGGGGAAAACGACAACAGCTTACAAATACAACTGAGCAGAGAGTAGATACATGAACTGCTGCAGCATCTGAGGAAACAGAGTCTGTTTTCATCCAGAGCCCAGAGGTCAGTGATGCAGCAGGGAAAGCTAGCTACCTAACTGCTAACGTTAGCATCAAAGCCATACTGTGAGGTTCATGAAAACAAGCTGAAGGCTGCAGAAGTCATGTTTCCTGAGAAAAAAACAAACTTTTGCCAACATAAGCTTATATCTTTCAGCTCCAAATACCTGTGATTTAATGTTTCACTGTGACCAGCATAGACTGTATAAAATATGGAGGTAGTCTCTGTGACGTCACCCATCGGTTCCTGATACAGTCAATGAAGCCAATCATTGGACAGGGCCATCTTGGATATGATGCTGTTTTCTGCTCTAACAGCTATAAGGCGCCCATCAGTCACGTGAGCTGAGCTCAGCCTCTGATTGGACAAACTCATAATCCTAAAAGAAACATTCATTCACCGTACAGAGTGTGCCGATAGTAAAATTATCGTTTCAGACCCAAGCTGGTTTTTGAACCAGGCTGTAAATATGTGTTTTAATGCTGTAAAAGTCTGTTTTTTTTTAGCTTGGTGTGTTTGTGACTTCTGGTCTTTCTGCAGCCAGCCTCTAGAGGATTCTCCATGAACAGCAACTTTTAGCACTTCAGCATAGGCGTCATTTTTTTCATCAAAGGGAAAAGCTTGGATTTCTTGTTATTTAATGGTATTATGCTTTGATTTTACTGGTCTGGTCCACCCTGCTCTATGACAACACCATGTTGGCTGACAAAGTTTATCAGAGAGAAGAGGGATATGTGTTTCTCTCTGCTGGAAACGATTCCTGTGATTTATTTTGTAAAAAGTTTCCTGAGATGACATAATGCATTGATTCAAGGAACTTGAATTTATGCATTTATTTTATAAATGCCTGTTTTTATTTTTTTTTATTTTTTTTTCACTTTTTCCAATTACTTGAGGCATCATTTTCCAGTTTGTATAAAGTGGGGTGTCAAAATGTGTGCGTAGCTGGAAGAATTAAGGAAGATTTACATCTATCTAGTGTTTGGGTCGACCAGTTAATTTGTCTGAATCTCCTGCTGTGAGATTCACACATGTTCCTAAAAAAACTAATCAGGTCCTCAGTGTCCTGAACCAATCACGAAGTTCATAATAAATTGAACGTCTGTGAAGGGATCATTTCTGTTCTCAGTCCCTCACACTCTGTGGCTCTCTGTGGTTAACAAATACTGTTGGTGGAAGTTTGTCATTCAGGCAGATTTACCCCCCAGGATCCCGCTGCCGCCATTACAGCCTGCGCCACAGCTGCACACTGATGTAGTCTCCAGGGGAAATTACCAAACTATGTAAATGTATTAGTCATTTAGATTTGAGAGAGGGCGACCCACAATGACTGGACATGCTGCTTTCTGAGATGTTATGTTTTTGTTTTTTTTTTTTTCTGAAATGATTATTAATCTAAAAAAAAAAACACATTTTTTATAATGATAACTGTGAAAGGCCCTTCAGGATATCTATTTTAGCCTACGAGCTGCTCTGCAGGTAATAATTTGGAATGAATAAATACAGATAAACAAATTCCAGGTAGAATCTGACTTCTATTTCATGCTCATATTATCACCACTGTGGCCTTTATTTTCTGACAGAGTGAGCCAAGCACATTAGTGCCCAATTCACAGCAGTCAGGTTCTTCCTCTCTGTCTGTCTGTCTCTCTCTCTCTCTCTTTCTCTCTCTCTCTCTCTCTCTTTTTCTGTCTTTCCTCCCCCTTCATGTCAGCAGTAAAGCTCAAATCAGTATGCAAAGTGTTACAGTGGGGCGGCTCCCCTCAGCAAAACATCCCAAGCTTTACTGGAACTTTTGGACACCAAGTGCTGTCTCCAGAGCCAAGAGGATGGGCCCCTGAAAGTGATAGAGGGAATAAAAGAAATAAGAGGAAACAGAGAGAATATCAGCCGAAGGAAGAGAAAAAACAAAAAAGTCTGCCTCTCCCCCGCCCTGTGCCATCCAGCAGCCTCAATCTTGGATACAGCACGGTCGACTTAACACCTAAATATAGAGCATGCCGGCTATTCATGTAGTGTTATTGCGACGCTAATGCCCACAATCACGGATTTTGGAGGGCTAGCCAGCCTCATAGCGCGACCGCTGTCTCCTGAATATGCATGGTGCCGAGTGGGGAGAAGAGAGCGCCAGGCGAGACACAGAGGATTTGATGTTCAATAAAAGAGAAAGCCTTTGACATGGAATACGAGCGGGGCCCAGCCTCAATATAAAAGAACCAGGAGGGGAATTAGATGGATGGAGAATTCCTTCAGAAATACAGACAGAGGAGGACTGAAAAGAGAGTTATGAGAAAGGGAAAGGGGATATTTGAGTGCTTCTCTCTCTCTATCTTTCTGTGTGTGTGTGTGTGTGTGTGTGTGTGTGTGTGTGTGTGTGTGTGTGTGTGTGTGTGTGTGTGTGTGTGTGTGTGTGTGTGTTGGAGTTTGTGAGCGAGTGACAGAAAAGCAAGCAGAGAGAGACACACACTTTGAAAGTGGAAACATTCCTCTCTGCGCCCTCTTTGACAGAGTATGGATAATACAAACCTACCACACATCATAAGCAAGTCATTGAAAAGTCAGTGCAGTTTCTCTGAGCAGCTCTGTAGCTCCACTCCACTGCCAGCAACATTCTCAACGCTTTACACGCCTTTTAAAGATTACCTTTAAAATCACTGAGTCACTTAACAGGCTCTTTAAATTAGACAGGGCCCGCAGGTCAGCCTCATTACTGATGCCATTAGCAACCATGCACCGAGGCTGTACCAGGATAAAGTTGTTTAAGGGCCACTAAAGGATAGTGGCTAATCCTTGTTAAGATGTATGCTAACTTAATGGCCCAAATGTGACTTTCCTCTTCTAGTCTTGTTACAATGAGAGCAGTTTCACTTTGTTTTGCAGAAGGTGTGTATTACTGAGTAAGACATAAAGGTTTTCAGTTTCTACCGTTTGAAACACACCACTGAGAAAAAAAAAAAGAGACTGAAACCACAAATACAATATGTAAAATTATAATTCAGGTAACTCATTAAAGGAAAAGTAGGGTCATCCGTATATCCATCATCTTTACTGCCTTTCCCTCACAGGTCTGTGGAGGGTGAAGGCTTTATCCCAGCTGTCATTGGTGGAGAGGTGGGGTTCACATGGACAGGTCGCTAGCCTATCACATGCCTCACATGTAGATACCGACACACTCCTTTCCACCCACGGAATCAAACAAGGAACCTTCGCTCTGTAAGCAACAGCACTAGCTTTAATAGACCACAGACTGCAAACAAATAAAGTGTCCTGACCTGCAGATGCTAATTAACCTTGACAATCCCAGCATCATCCCCCTGCATCTGAGAAGTGTCTAATGGGTTCTTCTGTGCAGTAGCATTATTTCAGCATGAGCCTGACTTTGACTGTGTTAAGCTTGTACAAGAGGAGGACAATGCTGTGTGCTGGCCTGAGCCTGGTCCATGAAGGTCAAAGAGATCAAAAGAGGTCATGTCTGCTTGGAAGCCCACCAGACTCAAAGGGGAGGAAGACAGCAAATGTGCTGATTGGCTCAATTCATTGTTTATATATATACTCACCAAACACTTTAGTAGGCACACCTGTCCAACTGCTCATTAATGCAAATTTCTGATCAGCCAATCACATGGGGGGACTGTGGGTCAGTGGCAGAGTTGTCGCCTCTCAATCGGTAGATCGAGGGTTCAGATTCCCAGCTCCTGCAGTCTTATGTCAATCCTTGAGCAAGACACTGAACCCCAAATTGCTCCCATTTCAGTTGTATGAATGAGTATGACTGGGTTAGATAAACCTGATGGCCTTCAATAGGTAGATTGTTCTGCCATCAGTGTGTGAACGTAGTGTGGATGGAGGAATGAGTGGTCAGGGAGACTAGAAAACCGCTATATAAGTACTGGTCCATTTACCATTTTACATGGCAGCAGCTCAATGCTTTTAGGCATGTAGACATAGACGATCTGCTGCAGTTCAAACCGAGCATCAGAATGGGGAAGAAAGGTGATTGAAGTGACTTTGACCGTGGCATGGTTGTTATATAGTATTTCAGAAACTGCTGATCTACTGGGATTTTCACCCACAACCATCTCTAGGGTTTACAGAGAATGGTCCAAAAAAGAGAAAATATCCATTGAGCAGCAGTTCTGTGGGCAAAAATCAGAGGAGAATGGCCAGACTGGTTCGAGCTGGGGCCTGGTGGTGGAGGAGATCAATTTGGTAAGAAAGGACCTGGTAGTGCAGGAGGTCAGTAATGGAGAAAGGGGTCTGGTGGTGGAGGAGAAAATCAACAAGGAAGGAAAAAGCCTAGTGCTGGATGAGGTCCGTGAGGTAAGAGGGGGCCTGGTGATAAAGGAGGTCAGTTAAGTAGGAAAGGGCCTGGTGTTAAAGGAGGTCATTTAGGAAGAAAGGAGCCTGGTGGTGGGGGAGTTCAGTGAGAAAGGAGAGGGCCTTGTGGTGAAGGAGGTCAGGAAGTTGAATGGTTAGTGGACCATTACTTATACAGCGCTTTTCTAGTCTTACCGACCACTCAAAGAGCTTTACACTGCTAGTCTCATTCACCCAATAACACCACATTCACACACTGATGGCAGGCTGATACTAAGGCAGGAGCCATCAGCTGTATCTAATACGTTCACACCACATTCATGCATCACTGAACAACAGTGGGAGCAACTTTGGGTTCGGTGTCTTGCTCAAGGACACTGGCATGTGGCTGCAGGAGCTGGAATCAAACCCACAACCTTCTGATTGTGGGGCGAGAGAGACCATTAGTGTAGTTTATCATGTCAAAAGTAGCGGTGAGATCGAGGAGGAGGAGAATATTGAGGTAACCAGAATCAGAGGACAAGACAGGCTTCATTTGGGATTTGAGGTGTGCTTAAAAACACCTTTACAATCAGGGACTGTTTGTGCCATGCAGCTTTTGCTCTAAAAAGAAGAAGATATACTTTAGTAGTCCCCGGGGGGGGGGGGGGGGGGTCAGTTTTTACACTCTGAATCATGCTACATATATACACGCATGCATGTACAGCACTTTTGCACAGAAACATGCACAGATGGAGATGATGGTGCTGCACCATCAGTGCGCACCTGAGCAGTTGGGGTTTCAGTGCCTTACTCAAGGGCACCTCAACAGCGCTCAGGAATTTATGCTAACAACTGTACAACTATCAACACAATTTCCAATCTTTATCCATGCCGGGGCTTGAACCAGCGACCCTCAAGTTGCCAAGTCAAGTCCCTATGAATGGGGCCACTGCCATCCTTCGCCCCCAGTTACAGGGACTGTCTAAAATGACACAAACCTTCCAAAATCTTTTTTTTTTTTTTCATTAGATCATGGTTCAACAGAGCAGTGATCAGTGGTGTAACGTTAATTGGGAGCTCTGAAAAATGTCAAACATCTCAGCTTAGAGAGAAAGAAAGTGCAGTGATACATTGGAATGAGAAGGATAGAAGTTCAGCCAAGAATGAGATTCACACTAAATAATTCAAATATGGCAACATAGAACTTAGTCACACAAGGTGATGCAGGAGCAGCATTGACATTCATGCTCAGATTTATATACATACTGTATAATGCACAGTCACGGATGCAGAAAGGGAGACATTTTCCGAGGTCTGTTGGGGATGCCATGCGTGTGCTTCGGTCGGGCAGAGTTCCATATTAAGTGTGTTTTCCATTGCAATTAAGGCTTTGGCCTGATCCCTTCTGACACGGTAATTGTTATTTCAAACACAGATTAATAAATCATGGACTTCTAGTTAAGAATTAAAATAGGTCTCCACCACCGCTGCAGCCCCGGCTAACCTCCTCAGCCCATCCCTGCACACGCACATACCAAACCACGCAAACTCTCACGCTACACTTTAACATATAGATATTTATGTGTACAGATGATTCATGTGATGCAGATTTCTGTTGGGAAATTATAACCCTATGACTTCTAACCCGATGCAAATGATCAAATGTACAAAAATGATATCTCTCCCTGAATCACTTATCCAGAAACACAAGTCAGATCACTAATTCTGGACCAAATTTCACAGCCACAGTAACAAAAGAAGACGTTAACTGACAAAGACAGTGATTTAATAGTAAGCAAATGTTGCAACAAAAGCTGACAGATAACTTTGTGACAACAAAGAGAACACACAAAGGAAGAGGTTGAAAAGAACGGAATAATTTCAAATCCATGCAGAGAAACATTCAAGTAAAAGAAAAGAAACAATCGTGGTTTGATTTGAAACAGTTTAGTAAAGCAGCAGCAAAGCAAAGTGGTATTGAGGCCACATGGGGTGGACCTGCAAGCAGCTGATGTGCACATCAGTGCCGTGTCACTGCCGATGTGTCAGTCTCTGGATTTATTCCAGATGGACATGACAACATCAGGGCTCAAATGCACAGCAGATGATGGGCATGGAGCCAGAACGAGCAGATCTCATCAGCTGACCAGGGAAAAAACAGAAAAAAAGAGAACATTTCAACCTCAAAAAAAAGAAAAACATCCACAGATTTCAGTCTTCAGCCATTTATTTAACTGTTCTACTGTTTTAAACATCCAATCATCAAGTTTTTTTGTTTCTACAAGCCACAGCTTCTGCATACGTTATGAGTCAGGCAAAGCTCACAAGCTCATCATCACAACAGAGCATAAATGTGAGGCTTCGACTAAGACTTTATTGTCATTATATATGCAGCAGGTGAATACAGGACAATTTTTTTTTTGCACAGGCCAGTTTTTCAGGATACAGATATAGTGCAAAAAAGCAGTAACAAGGTGCAAAATGTAACATGGATTGGTAAGGTGCAGCAGATAATGTAAAGTGTAATCATGAGAAAGAAGTAGCAGCATTGGTCATAGGTAAGGTAGCAGGGGGTATGTACATGACAGTGAAAATGAGCTAAATAAATAACAGCAGTGGAATGTACAATGATAAATAAACAATGTGCAGCAGTAGAGTATTTAAGGTGACCAGAATGAAAAGACTCCCTACATGTGTACAGTGAGTCTTACTACCCCCTGTAGCCCCCCCTACAGTCTAAACCTATAGCAGACTAACTAAGAGCTGGTTCAGACCTGATCCAGCTCTAACTATAAGCTTTATCAAAAAGGAAAAATTTAAGTCTTCTCCTAAAAGTAGAGAGGGTGTCTGCTCCCCAAACCTAAACCGGTAAATGATTCCAGAGAAGAGGAGCCTGATAATGAAAGGCTCGACCTCCCAGACTACTTTTAGAGACCCTGGGTACAACGAGCAGGCCTGCATGCTGGGAACACAGTGATCTAGACGGATAATATGGCACGATAAGCTCTTTAAGATAGGCTGGCCTGATGCCATTAAGAGCTTTAAAAGTCAGAAGAAGAATTTTATATTCTATTCTAAACTTTATGGGTAGCCAGTGCAGAGACGCTAACACTGGGGAGATATGCTCCCTCCTCCTAGTCCCAGTCAGAACCTGGGCTGCAGCATTCTGAACCAGATGAAGAGTCCTAATAGACTTGTTAGGACAACCAGATAGAAGAGAGTTACAGTAATCTAACCTGGATGAAACCAAAGCATGGACCAGCTTCTCTGCATCACTCTGAGACAAGATGTGTCTGATTTTTCTAATATTGCGGAGATGAAAGAACGCTGTCCTGGAGACCTGTTGGATGTGAGAGTTGAAGGACAGGTCCTGATCCAAAAGAACTCCTAGGTTCCTAACAGTGGAGCCAGGTGCCAGGCTGATGCCATCTAAGGGAGTTATCTGGTTAGAAAAAGCCTCTCTGAGGTGTTTGGGTCCAATAACAATGACTTCAGTCTTCTCTGAGTTCAGAAGTAGAAAATTTCTGCTCATCCAGATCCTTACATATGTGAGGCAAGCATCTTTGAGTTTAGATAACCAGCTAGTTTCCTTTGGCTTCAACGATAAGTATAGCTGTGAATCATCTGCGTAAAAGTGAAAGTTTATGGAGTGTTTCTAATTATGCTACCAAAAGGAAGCATAAATAAGTTGAAAAGAATCGGACCAAACACTGAACCTTGAGGAACTCCATAACGCACCCTGGTATGCAGGGAGGATTTATTGTTCACATGAACAAACTGAGAACGACTCGACAGATATGATCTAAACCAAGCTAAAGCAGTTCCTGTGATGCCAAGAAGCTTCTCTAATCTCTGCAAGAGGATGTGATGATCAATAGAGTCAAAAGCAGCACTAAGATCAAGTAATATGAGCACAGAGAGGAGACCACTGTCTGAAGCCAAGAGTAGATCATTGGTTAGTTTCAGCAGTGCAGTCTCAGTACTATGGTTGTACGCACATTTACTACAGGTGCATCTCAAAAAAGGGAATAAGGTAGAAACGGCCATGTATAGGGGCTCCTTTAACAGGAAGTCCTGCCTCAGTGTGGGGGGTCATGGAGGAGATCAGCCTGTGGCTCTGCTCAGGTCTTGTGAAATTCAGCTTGGTCTGATAGCAGCCTTCAGCTGGTCTGTGTTACTGGGTCTGGAGTCTCTCATCTTCTGGTCTGCTGTCCACTCAAGCTCAGTAACATCAGGGTGCTTTAACCATGCATTCTTTTGGCGCTTGTTCACAAATGTAATGAAAAATGACTTTCATCTGAAAGTGATCTTAAACCCCCATAAAGAGTGTGCCAATAGAAGATAAGAACTACTCAGACAAAAACTATTTCTTGAGCCAGGATGTGAAGGTGTTTGTTTCTGCTGTAAAGATCATCTTATTGAATGGCTGTGTTTCTGCAGACGGCCTCAAGTGGACGCTTCAGGAACTGCAGTTTTAAACACTTAGGCCCTGGCTTCATTTCATGTTATACATCCATCAAGTGAAAACTAAAGAGTGCTCTGAAGAAGAATGAGGATGGAATGAGAGCTGTGTGCCACCAGAGGTATACCCAGCTTCAAATACTATTTACACACACACACACACACACAAGCTCATCCATCACTCATGCAATCTACACAAGCGTATCCTGTGTGGTACACAAGCACAAACAGTAAACATCCCACAGTCACAAGCAAATATACAATAAGTGTGCACATGTAATTCACACGTGCACACACACTTGGCTCTCAGATGGTGTGGCCGTGTTTACCATCGGCACTTAAGAAACACAGTGCTTCAAAATAAATAGGATCTGAAGGGAGTAAGAAGGAGCAGAATCTACATAATGGATGCAACAGACAAGTAAAGGCACATAGAGCCACTCTTTCCCCACATGCACTCTGACCCTCCACCATTCAAACCCTCTCCCCCTTTCTGTCCTTTCTCTCACACCCATCCTTTCCTTTCCTCCACTTTTTCTCTCTCTCTCCTCCTTCCCCATTCAGTCCTCTGCTGAACTCTTCCTGCCTTCTCCTCTGCCTCCATTTTTATTCTTGTGATGGCCAGGAGAGTTGTGGCCCAATACAAAATTTATGCAGAATAATGTGTATAGTGGCCACATAATAGGCTGTCTTCTCTGGGCCCTCCCACAAAACAAAAGCTCAAACACACACATACACACACAGTCTCATGTGGTCGACACAGAGCACTTTAGCTATCACTGTGGATTAGCCTGAGACCTGTAATGCACCTTTAAGTATGCCAGGGCCCTTTTAAGCCACAAGTCACACACAGGGAAGATACACATGGACACATCCATGGACACACACACACACACACACACACACACACACACACACACACACACACACACACACACACACACACACACACACACAAGGCAAGCTTTAACTACAAACTCCACAACACGTACACACAGACAAAGCTGCATGTGGCACGTGTGTGACACAACCCCTCCTTTAAAGATACAGTCCACTGCATTCAGATACACACACTTTTCCTTATACAGTAGCACTGCTTTACACTCATAGGCTGTTTATTTAGCAGAGGAGCTCCTGGAAGATCATAGTGAATATAAACAGACTGCTTACAGCATGGATGAAGTGAATGGTTTCTAAAAAGGCTGAACAAAGCAGGTCAACATCTTTACCACAGTCAGGGCATGTCAAGAGACCTGAGTCACTAACAGAGTCCTTTCAGCACGACCAATAAGATCCAGGGAGCTGATTTATGGGAGTAAAGTAGTTTCAGCCCCTTTTTAGGTCGTTTCTGTGTACTACTTTCTGAACTGCTTGATCATTCCACTCTGAACTTAAATGTCACAGCTCTGGCATCCAGCAAAATTGGATTGCTGCAGATTAGCTGCAACCTGCCGGACCAGCCCCACAGCTGGACCACAACAGAGCGGGTCCAGTGTGAGTTGACACATTGACTTGAATGGAAACCATCTGATCCAGTGCTGTGATGGAGCAGAGATGGACTGCAGACACAGCCAGTGTATTTCAGCACTTTATCTGTCACTGTCACTGTTTGTTTGGATCGTGTTGCAGGGTTAAGGCACAGTGAGGACTTCCTGAGTGACCTCTGAAAAGTTTCACTTTTACATGACACGTAGACAGAAAGTTCCTTTGATGACACTACACCAGCTGACAAAGTTTAGCAGAAAGAAGAGAACTGACCAAGTGAGAAGCAAGATCTCTTGAGCAAGATGTTCATTCTAACCCACATGCAGCAGTTATTCTGCAGTGATCTGATCAAACGGAGGGTCTGTCACTAAAATATAGAGTGAGGTTATCTTAGCTCTGATTGGTGAGGTTGGAGTTGGTAGAAGAGTCTTTGCATTCAGTAAAAAGTTCTTCGGAATAACAACAACAAAAAAGTTCAGTTAAAATGTAGATCTGCTCTCCAAAATAAACACATACCTTGCCAAAAGTCAGGTCTTTATAACTGGGTGATGGTGCTGATGGGAAACAAAGTCTTTATCCCAGAGAAACTCTCAATTCCCGCCACAGGTGTCACTGCAATCAACGCCAAACAGATGGCGCTCAGAGAGGATTTAAAGTATCATAGCTATATTTCTGTGAAGAGTTTTTAACTCCAAAAAGAAACACAACAGACTGGATACATTTAAATCTTATCTTTGCATTCAGTCTTTAAAGAAACTATTAAAGGTGTACAAACAAAAGAAAATGTGACATCTACAGAAAAGGAAAACTTTGGCTTCTGCAGCCATCCTTAACTGGACACTTCAGATTTTTTATTCAACACATTTTTGTTTGTTTTTGTTCATGGAGACAAACTTCATGAGCAGCCAAAGCAAGGACACAAGAGGAGATACAAGGTGGCTGCTGCCGACTGCGGCCCTATAACCATCAGACAGTGACTGTGAGAGAAGACTTTTGAGGATAAATAAAATCCTAAAAGACCACGTAGCAAACATGGGACACTGAAAGGAGGAAGAAAGTTTGATTCTCTGAGGAGAAGAAACGTCACCTTGATGGTCCTGATGGCTTCAACGTTCCTGACATGACGAGGAGATCCCACTGGAGATGGTTTCTAGGCGGCACAGTGGAGGGGGCGCCATCATGATCTGGACTGAGGTTTGTACACATACATGTGGTGTGTGTGCCCGGTGTGTGTGTGTGTGTTCGTGTATATGTGATGTGTGTATATATGTTGTGTGTGTGTGTGTGAGTGTGTGTGTGTGTGTGTGTGTGTGTGTGTGTGTGTGTGTGTGTGTGTGTGCTGTCAGCAGGGAGTGTTGGGGGGATCAAGAGGGCCCTGAAATGTGTTTTGGCTGGCCATGACAGATCAGTGGGCAACAATCCACAAAAGCGGCCCCTGAGGACCCCTGTGGATGACCCCACATCTTGACTGAATGCGACCCTCTAATCCAGTGTGTCACCTCACACAACCGGGCCCTACGCCTCCTGATGGAGAGATGAATCAGAGAGAAAGGGCCTCTTACTGCCCTCGCTCCCTGAGAAAATAGAACAGAGGAGAGGAGAGAGATGACCTTATAAGAAGTAGCAGATGAGATCAGATGGTGAGATGACAGGTCAGAGAAAGAGGGGGAGGTAAAAGTAAAGGAGCAGAAAGAGGGAGAGAGAGATTAAGAGAGGGAGAGGAGTGGAGCAGAGGAGAGGCAGCGAGGGCAAACAGTGAGTGCAGAGCGGTGTAGAGTGGTGAGCAGGGACAGAGAGGGATTAAATGGTCATGCAGGGCTACTCTCTCACTCTCTCTCTCTCTCTCTACCTCTCTCTCTCTCTCTCTCTCTCTCTCTCTCTGTGTTTCAAGCTGATTAACAGAGGCTACAGTAGTTTTATCCTGATGTCACCACACACAGTCCACACACTCTGGCATCCCATGAACACAGAAACACAGTTTTCCCTCAACTTGAATTAATTATCCTGGTTTCAAACTTTAACCCTCAAACTCACAAACCCACATCAACAAGAAAACTTTATTTGTTTTTCATTTTTTACTCTGTTGAGGACTGAGAGGAGATCCTATCTGGGTTTGACCTTTGTGCAGGTGATGTCTCCATGTCTGCCCACCTTCGCCTGGACCACTAAAGGAGCATGTTACAAACTGGACTTAGGGCCTTCATGATTTAACTCTTGTCCACAAATGTCCAGGTGTAGAACATGATCCATGTGTTCAACCATGATCCTCTCCTGTTGTTCAGTGAAGTTTACTGAAGGACAGGACAAAGCTGATATAACCTCAGATCAAACGCTAAACATGGGAAGAAGCTAGATGTGATGAGTGATGTCACAGGATGCTAAATGAAATCTTAAGGTGTTACTCCAGCACTAACAGAATGAGCAAATGAGCTGGCACTGTATCTGATCAAAAAATATTCCATTGTTCAATTATTATTATTTCAGTCCCTCAGTTCTGATGTTTCAGGCACATCCAAACAGTCCTGTCATGGAAGGAGTTGAAGTTGTCAGTCACAGAGACATCAAAGTTTAGCATTTTTATTTTGAAAGATACAGAAAATAAGAGCAGCACTGCTATAAAGTTTTCTTCTTCTCAACACTACCGAAAGAAACAAAGTGAGTTTGCTTTATCTGCTCTCTTTGGTTTGCTCTCTTTCACTCTGCTTCTTGTATATCTTTACATGCCACACCAAAGTTCTGCTCTACTTTTCCTCTTTTGTCTTCTTTTATCTGCCGGTCACTAAGACACTGACCACTAATCTCACTAAATATACTGAAAGTAATAAATAAATATATATTTGCGCTCCAGAGGCTGCCATAGATCAAAAAGTTACAGCCAGTGTGTTGCAAAGTACACTGCAAAGAACGGGAGCCTGAATAACAGATAGAAACACTAAATTTGATGAAAAAAAATTCTTGAAACTAGTAAAATAATTTTTCCATGTCACACGATAATTTTACTTCATAAGAAATCTATACAGGGCTGCACAGTAGCGCAGCTGTTAGTGCTGTTGCTTTTGTTGGGAAAGTCTTGGAATCTTGTTTGTTTGTTGTTTTTCATGCTTCATGAGTGTTTAGATTTGTTTTTTTTTTCCTTGATGATGTTTTTTTTATGTGTTGATTTTATTTTGTGGGTAGGTTTATTTTTCAGTAGATGGGATGGTTTTTATTATTTTATTTATTTTCTTCGGTTTGCATGAGTTTACCCTCTCTCCTAATATTGTAATATATGAATGCAAAGCTTGTTAATATTGGTGTTTTTTTTTATAATAAAAGATAAAAAAAAAAGTGCTGTTGCTTCACAGCAAGAAGGTCGCCGGTTCAAATCCTGGTTCGGGCACGGTGTGCCTTTCTGTGTGGAGTTTGCATGTTCTCCCCATGCATTCGTGGGTTTTCTCCGGGTACTCCGGCTTCCTCCCACAGTCCAAAAACATGCTCATCAGGTCAATTGGTGATTCTAAATTGCCCTAGGTGTGAGTGTGAGCGTGAATGGTTGTCTGTGTCTCTGTGTCAGCCCTGTGATTGGCTGGAGACCAGTCCAGGGTGTACCCCACCTCTCACCCTTAGCCAGCTGTGATAGGCTCCAGACACCAGCGACCCTGAACAGGAGAAGCGGTATAGAAAATGAATGAATGAAGAAATCTATACGATAAGTGGGCCTTAAAACAACAATGAAATTCTCAATTTTACATCAAAATACTTCATGAAGCACAATAATAAGAGAAATATCCTGAATATAAAAAGGTAATTTATCATTCTTTCACAATGAATGCCATGAGACAAGAACATGGACTGTAGGATGTAACTGAGGCTGTGGTTTGGTTTGTGTGGTGTCACTGCAGAAGTCTGAGCCATTCGTTTGGTTAAAATCTGTAATCAACAGATGTATTTTGTGTTAATCTTAAATGAATTAAATCAAGCACCTCAACAGTCTAAGTGAATCTTGAAACAAGTTTTGTTTTGATGAGACTTTTGGTGGAAGAACCAATGTCCCTTCTTTCAACATTTTCATTTATTTTATTTTATCTTCATCTGAAATATAAGATCCAATGAATAATTTGGACAAAAAAAAAAGACCTGTTCATGCTCAGTTTAAGATTATACCATGAACTCAAAGATTAAAAACACGTAAACAGCCTTTGAAATAAAGAGATACAGTATATATAACATGTCTGAAGAGTTTAGATCTTAGTGCTTAGTGCTGAATAATAATGCAATAATGCAGCATAATAAAATCAAATTCTTGTTTGGAAGTCATTAATGCTTTAAAGAAGGATTAAAAGCTGGTGTCAGTAACCAGATGTGGGTACTGCACAGTAATATCAGACAGAGTTATGATGATTATTACCTCTGTATATCTATTATGTCCACATCTTGACTCTAAACCCAATAAACAACCCTCTCAGGGACCACAGACCACACCTTAAGTGGGGTACACGCATAAAGATTATCAGGCTGTTTTTGTTCCAACTTTCTTCATGTGTGTGGGGAAAGCCAATGACTCCTGAGTCATGACTACATGAATTGTGATGTGGAATTGAATGTAGCAAGTCTGGAGTCAAGTTGACTGAGGAACGATGAAGCAGATGTGAAGAAAAAACAAGCATTGCTAACATGACATAGAAAGTTTGTGAGGAAAGGCTGTGTTCCTGCCATCTCAGGTTAGTTTCCACAGTCTTCTCTTTTTTTGGTTCAGGAATTTAAAAAAAATAGTCTCAAGATCACCATCATTCCTTTCTGTATGTCCTCTTCCATGTTGTTGTTTTTTGTTTACTGGTTGTTGCTATGTGTTGTTATGTTTCTTCTTCTACGTTTCTGTAGATCCCGTTTAGTCATGCAAGACTTCTGTCTTGGAGGACTAAATTCTAGATTGGTGGTAAAGACAGAATAGTTCTGTGTGTGGTGAGCTGTGTTGAGGTTATCGGAGCACACGACACACAGTACGATCCAAACAGTTCAATGCCTGATTTTGATCTTCATGTGTGGGCTCTCTAACAGACAAAAAATCTCTTCACAATTAGAAAATCCTGATCTGTGTACCCCACTTTAGAGACACGCTGTGGGGTTGCAGTGTCTTCTGTGCACAGGATGTTCCTGTGGTGGTTATGTTATGTAAGATGTCTTTTAATTGTAAGGTTTGCAGTTCAATCCGAGCTCCTGCAGTCACATGCTGAAGTGACCCCAACATGGTATGAGATAAGCTAACACTCTTTGTTCCTTATAATGCCCTCAAGCTTCAGTGTGTGAATGGATGAATGTAACAAGCTGTGTAAACACTTATAATGTTCTGAAAAGATTAAAAAAAAGAGCCATAGAAGCACAAGTCCTTTAGCAAAGGGACATTTTCTCAGGCCTAACCTTGGAGTACTTGTTTTTGGACCGTTGTTGTCTGTGCTTCAGCTCTCCTCTGAATGAAAACCATTGAATTTTCTCTACAATGACCGACAGTGGTAAATGGACCATATTTGTTCTACTCCAGCAGTGAAAACCAAGAGGACAAGGAAGGTCAAACAGATCATATTTTACATGTGTAGTTTCGTGACTTTTTATCAACAGTATGGAGGCTGGAGACTTCATCAGTAAAGCTGCCTTTATAAGAACATTTTCTTTTTCCCTGAAAACAAGTGTATAAAAGGGAACACTGAGTGCTAAACCACATGATATGTGTGCCAACAAGGAAAAATTGACCCTGCAGGCATACACTACAACAGAACCAACAGAAACACAGGACAAATAGAGACAATAATAAATAACAAGGGATTCAAACACCTGTCAAATGTTTTCAGTTAAAATTTTGTCCAAGGTTTTCCAAGTTTCTCTAAACCTGCCTGGAGTCTGAAAAAAGGCCCCTGAGGGACTCTCAGACCAAGAGAAAAACCTCTGCTCTGATGAGACAAAGATTGAACTCTTTGGTGTGAATGCCAGGTGTCAAGTTTGAAGAAAACCAGGCACTGCTCATCACCTGGACAGTCACATCCTTACAGTGAAGCATGGTGGTGGCAGCATCAGGCTGTGGGGATGTTTTTCAGCAGCAGGAACTAGGAAACCAGTCAGGACTGAAGGAAAGATGAATGCAGCGATGAACAGGCATGGCCAAAAGTTTTGAGAATGACACAAATACTACATTTTCACAAAGTCTGCTGCTTCAGGGTTTTTAGGTGTCTTTGTCAGATGTTTCTATGGTATAATGAAATACAGTTAGAAGCATGTCATAAGTATCAAAAGCTTTTATTGAGAATTACACAGATAGCATGCAATAAGTCAATATGTGCAGTGTTGACCCTTCTTTTTCAAGACCTCTGCAGTTCTCCCTGGCATGCTGTCAATCAACTTCTGCAACAGACCCTGACTGATGGCAGTCCATCCTTACATAATCAATGCTTGGAGTTTGTCAGAATTTGTGGGTTTTTGATTGTCCACCAGCCTCTTGAGGATTGACCACAAGTTCTCAATGGGATTAAGATCTGGGGAGTTTCCTGGGCAAGGGCCCAAAATCTTAATGTTTTGTTCTCCAAGTCATTTTGTTATGACTTTTGCTTTATGGTAAGGTGCTCCATTATGCTGGAAAAGGCATTCTTCATCACCAAACTGCCCTTGGATGGTTGGGAGAAGTTGCTCCTGGAGGACGTTCTGGTACCATTCTTTATTCATGGCTGTGTTTTTAGGCAAGATTGTGAGAGAGCCCACTCCCTTGACCGAAAAGCAACCCCACACATGAATGGTCTCAGGATGCTTCACTGTTGGCATGAGACAGGACTGATGGTAGCGCTCACCTCGTCTTCTCCAAACAATCCTTCTTCCAGATGCCCCAAACAATCAGAAAGAGGATTCATCAGAGAAAATGACTTTACCCCAGTCCTCAGCAGTCCAGTCCCTGTACCTTCTGCAGAATATCAGTCTGTCCCTGATGTTTTTACTGGAGAGAAGTGGCTTCTTTGCTGCCCTCCTTGACACCAGGCCTTCCTCCAAAAGTCTTCACCTCACTGTGTGTACAGATGCACTCACACCTGCCTGCTGCCATTCCTGAGCAAGCTCTGCACTGGTGGTGGCCCAATCCAGCAGCTGAAACAACTTCAGGAGACGGTCCTGGTGCTTGCTGGACTGTCTTGGGTGCCCTGGAGCCTGTTTGGCAACACTTGAACCTCTCTCCTTGAAGTTCTTGATAATTCGATAGACAGTTGACTGAAGTTCAATCTTACTGGCTGCTATAAACTTCCCTGTTAGGCCCTTTTTGCAATGCAATGAAGGCTGCAGGTGTTTCCTTGCAGGTAACCATGGCTAACAGATGAGGAACAATGGTGTCATGCACCATCTTCCTTTTAACGTGTCCAGTCACTCAGTCATGACAGATTGAGCTCCAGCCTTGTCCTCAACAACACCCACACCTGTGTTAATGTGTGTGACACCTGTGTGTCAATGAAATTATGTTAGCAGGTTATTTTGCTGCAGGGCTGAAATGCAGTGGAAATGTGTTTTTGGTGATAAAGTTCATTTTCAAGGCAAAGAGGGACTTTGCAATTAATTGCAGTTGAGCTGATCACTCCTCATAACATTCTGGAGTTTATGCAAATCATCATCACAAAAACTGAAACAGCAGACTTTGTGAAAATTAATAGTCGTGTCATTCTAAAAACTTTTGGCCATGACTGTACAGAGACATCCTGGATGAAAACCTGTCATATGGGGTTTTGTGTGGAGAAATTTGAGGAAAAAAATGTATTTATTTCATTTTGTACTGAGGCTGTAAGTAGAACAAACATTTATATAATTTTATCTACAAAAAATCCTACAGAAAACACCGGCATCCTAATGTCAAATCTGTCATCACAGTTGTGGTTTCTCCCATTTTTAAAGGAACTCAGTTTCTCAGAAACAGGATTGAATAAACTTTATGGAATACCAAAATGAAATGCCTTCGACATCAGCATCCTTGAGGTTAAAAAGTTTGGATATAATGTTGGTATGAAAATTGAAAAAGGGAAAAATCATTTCAGGCTTGCAGTGGTAATCATTTTTAAGGACATAAAGATGCTCTTGAAACTAAAGGAATGAACAATTTAAAGACATGTTCAGGTTTATACAAGATCTTCAAACAGCTATCGCATTCATTGGGACAAAAGCGTCTTTGATCTTTGAATTTTTGTAAGCATACAATCTAACAAGCAGGCTGAAGTGCCATGAATGTACTCAGGGGCAAACCTGAACAGAAAGCTCTGAATAGAGCCTCTGTTTTCTTCCTCCACATCAATACAACACAAGTCAGTCGATGGAAGAATGTGAAGATGGTAAAAATAATCACAACTTCAGAAAGTTATCTTTTCAGCGGGGACAACTCAAACCAGTCAGAACAAATTAAATTAGGAGAAAAGGGAGAGGCCTTGGGAAGTTCAGCTGCTGTTCATTCAGGGTAGACAAAAAAACCATGTAAGACACACCCTGTGTCACAAAGATGCTCTGTGATGAGACGAGTTAGTGCAGGAGTGCATTACCTTGGTTTTGTGTGTGTGTGTGTGTGTGTGTGTGTGTGTGTGTGTGTGTGTGTGTGTGTGTGTGTGTGTGTGTGTGTGTGTGTGTGTGTGTGTGCGTGTGTGTGTGTGTTCAATCTCTGTCCTCAAATAAAAACTAATACATTTGATGGGCCTTCAGTGTCATGGTCAGCTGGGTTATTTAAATTGGTTGCCATGGTAACTCTATACATACTCACTCATGCAAACACTCAAAGAAAACCTATTTAGGGGGAACATATGTTCAGCTCTCCAGCACAGGAAAAACAACAGCTATAGACACTCATATGTGCACTACATGAAAACACAAACACACTGATGACAGTCCATGCACACCTTTTCACCTCCACAGCAGCACATCCGCCTCGGACACTGAAACAGCTTTCTGTACAAAGTCACACACACACACACACACACACACACACACACACACACACACACACACACACACACACACACACACACACACACACACACACACACACACACACACACACTCTCTCGCAGGCACTGTTGTGACCTCAGAGAGCAGGCCAGCTGTGTGTGTGCTGGAGCAGTAACCCCGGCGTTAATTATAAATCAATGGGCCAACTGTAAACGCACACAGAGTGCATCTCTGGTGCACATGACTTCTCCCATGCATGTCAACATCCATAGGGTATATAAAGCCGTTTAAAGTGTCGAGGCCTCTGCAGTATTCATGGCTGATTTTAACAGATGGCAGACACACACTGTGCAGCACACCGCACTGATATAGGACAACGATACAAACACAGAGTGAGAGAGGACGGGGGGTCGGCCCAGGGTTCATTAAATCATAAACACTGCCACAAGACGGCTTCAAAGATCAGTCTGAGGCACTTTAAAAACTGTACTTTGTCTGCTTACACAGATTATGAGTGTAATCCTGAAGAAGTCATAGTGAAAATCTAGGATTGAGTGTTGCACTGTTCTTTGTAGGAAATTTCAAAGAAAAGAAACAAAGATCCAGCTAAAGACAGTAAAGTATTTTCATTGTATGCATGTGTGTGTGTGTGTGTGTGTGTGTGTGTGTGTGTGTGTGTGTGTGTGTGTGTGTGTGTGTGTGTGCGTGTGTGTGTGTGTGTGTTATATCATATAGTTTAGTTCACACAGAGGGAAATATTTCAGCTTTATTTTATCTGTGATGATTTTATGACTTAAAGTTGATTTTACTACAGATGATGTCTTTCTGTGAAGTCTGTTGGTTTATATTCACTCAGTTCTTGGTTTGGACTCCTTTAACATGAAGTCCTGCCTGGAGTCTTTCATCGTCCTCCTGATGATACCTCATAGATTCTGTCTGAGGTTCAGGTCCTGAGGTCCAATCAAGCTCAGTAACATCAGGGTCCTTTAACCAGGTTTTGGTTCTTTTGGCACTGTGGGCAGGAGCCAAGTCCTGCTGGAAAATGAAATGAAACCATCATCTCCATGAAGGAAACATGAAGCGCTCTAAAGTTTCCTGGTAAAGGTCTGTGTTGACTCTGGACTTCAGGAAACCCAGTGGACCAGCAGCAGATGAGATGGTAAATGGTAAATGGACCAGTACTTATATAGCACTTTTCTAGTCTTACTGACTACTCAAAGCGCTTTACACTGCTGGTGTCATTCACCCAATCACACCACATTCACACAGATGGCCGACTTAAGCTTATCACACCATCAGATATATCTAACATTCACACCACATTCATACACCACTGAACAACAGTGGGAGCAACTTGGGGTTCAGTGTCTTGCTCAAGGACACTTCGGCAGGAGCTGACCTGCCCCCACAACCTACTGGTTGTGGGGGCGACAACTCTACCAACTGAGCCACAGCCACCCCCCACCGCCCCAAACCATCAGTGACTGTGGAAACTTGACTCTGGCTCAAGCAGCCTGGATTCTGAGCCTCTTGACTCGTCTACAAATGTAATGAACCTACAGAGCTACAGTTCATATCACATGTAACCATAACAATAAATCAACAATACTCTAACATACTTATCAATAACCAACACAGCAGACATGCACACACCAGAGTCCACAATCTCATCAGGCTGGCTGGCGTTATTTGGTACCCTTATGTCAAACCAACAAGCTGGTATTCTCTCTGATATCTAACTTTATGCTTCTCTTTTACTTTTGTTGCAGAGGCGAGTTGGCATTTGCTTTGTTCTGTCCTTTGTCAGCTTTATCCGGATTGGCTATTGTTCTCTTCCATGTAACAGCTCATAGAGTGTGTTAGCAGGGTGTTTCCGCCACACAACGGGATGTCTGATAGCTAACATCAGTCATGGTTACCAACTAGGACTTCATATCTGTGTCACTCTCAGCTTCTTCTGAGCAGAAGAAGTGAAATTACTTTTACTATGCTGAGCACCACAGGAAAATCTGGCAGCATAATCTGTATAATCCATAGACTGTATACAATATGGATGTAGTCTCTGCGATGCCACCTGTCTGTTCCTGAAACAGTCAAATGAAGCCAATCATTGGTTGGGGCCATCTTGGATATGATGCAGACTTGAGCTTCCTTTCTAACAGCTAAAGAGCGCCCATCAGTCACGTGAGCTGAGCTCAGCCTCTGATTGAACAAACCTGTAATCCTAATATCTAATAAACCACAGAGTTAGAAAAAAAATTCACCCCCCCTACAGTGTGTGCCAGTAGCAAAATTAGTGTTTCAGACCAAAGCTGTTTTAAAGCAGGTGTTAGCCCTTGGTTTAATCGTTAGAAAATAAGCTTTTATGAACTTTAATCAGATGAGGAGTATCAAAATTGCCTGATAATCTTACAGTACCTTCTCTAAACAAATCGACAGATTTATGCCCTTTTTTTTCATGGCATGTGTGGATGCACATGTTTTGAAACAGCATGTTTGTAATTTCAGATGCTTTTTCTGAGATTAGACCAAACATTACTGGTTCAATCTCCACTAAATGTAAGGTTGTCATAGTTTGATCGAGGCTTCCATTCATAGCTACAGCTGTCAAAGTATGTGAGTGTATGCATGTCAACACTTCCCATTGCGTTCTAACACTTACACATACATCAATCATGCATATGAAAACACGCATGCAACCACTCTCTCTGAAACCTTAGCATATGCAGCGTGTCTTTACGGCAACATTAGATGTCAGCAGGGAGGGAGAGAGGGAAGGTGGGTGTGATGGACCACTGACGGGTGAAGGTGAAGCAAGAGAGGGCGATCAAGTGGCTCTACAAATTATATATAACGACTGCTGCAATTATGGGTCTATATTACTAACTGCAGTCTGTCACAACAGTGAAGACTCGACAAGAGGATGAGGCTGGAGAAAACAACATGAGAATCACGCGAGGGAGGAAGACGAGCTGGGAAAGAGAGTAGGACATACAGGGAAAATATATTGATTCAAATGCAACAATCTATCTTAGTAAGTCAGAGAATATTCAATAAATGGAGCGTGCCTTTAAGATACAAAATAAAACAAACAAACAAAATATATTTCCTGAAATATATTTCCTTGGTGAGAAGCTGTGGTGATATGCCAAAGTTTAAGGTCATAAAAAAGTGGTGCTTGTGCTGTTCTGGATTTTCCCATTAAGACCAATGAATCAAAAACACTCAGCTGAGAGGAGAACTTGATGTTTAAGGGCTCAAACTTAAAGCGTTTTAGATCTCAAGCATGAAAAATTAAGAACAAATCAAATATGAGCCTTAAGATTCACTTTGAAAAAAAAAAAGGTTTAGGGGTCTTAGAATCCCATATCTCCTTTTTGCAGATGATGTGGTCCTATTGGCTTCATCGAACACTGACCTCCGGCTTGCACTGAGGCGGTTTGCAGTGGGGATGAAGATTAGAACCTCTAAAGGGCTGATGATGCTTTCTACAAGTGACGTGCAAAATCCGCACGAGAAAACACATTCCCAAACTGCAGGGGGCAGTGTAAGGCTAACGTATGTCTACCACAGGACTAAACTGGAGAAGAAGAAGCTGTTTACACTGTGTACAACATTGTTTTTTTTTCACAAAGTTAAAAAATTTTTTAGAGGTGTGTGGAAATTTTCTGTGTGAAAAGGACCATGTGAGGAGGCGAGGCTGCTTCATGCCTTTGGATAAAATTATTAACTTGGACATTTATGTCTATCTCATGGAAAATGTGAACACAGGATATGTGAAGATAATGAGACAGGCTACAACCTCTTAAGTTTTAGTCCAATGAGTAGGCTTATAGCATGAGGCCCAATGACCACTGTGGATTTAAGAAGATCTACCTTGAGACAAAAAGTCCAGATATGGCCCTGGATACATGGAACTTCCTGTATGAACATTTTGTTCTGGTTAATAATTTTTAACTTCCACATTAAATAATTATATAAACTTCTGACTTGGACATGAAGCATCATGATAAGAACTAAAGACAATGAATGTTACCGCTTGCCTGCCTGTTTGCATGATAAGATATCAGAATCAGAATCAGAATCAGAAATACTTTATTAATCCCAGAGGGAAATTCACTGTGACCATTGCTCTTACATAGTACAGAAGTTGGACGTAAGGAGGAGTAGGAGAATAAAATAAGTGATAAGATAAACAATAAGATAAGCAATAAAATAAAATAAAATAAAAATAAAAAGAAGTGGTAAGTACCAGGAGTGATCGATAAGTACTAAGTACTAAACAAGATAAACAAGATAGATAGAAGAAAGTATTTACATTGTGGGTAAGACAAGAACAGTGTAGAATAGGTATTGCACTTGTGATCTGTGTTAAACCGATGCTGCACTTAATGAACAAAAAAAAATAAAATAAAAACAGGTATTGCACGTTAGACAGATCTGTCAAAACAGCTGTTTCAAGTGTTCACAGCTATTGCGAAGTGTAGCAGATATTTAAAGTGTATTAGTGGATTGGCGAGGTGTAATCCAGTGTTCGATTCAAAGGGGCGCATTATGAAGCCTAATGGCCACAGGCAGGAATGATCTCCTGTGTCTTTCAGTGGTGCTTCGTGGGGGATCAGTCTTGCAGTGGAAGCACTCCTGTGACTGACCAGTACACTGTGGAGTGGATGTCGGACATTGTCTAGGATGCTATGCAGCTTTGACAGAATCCTCCTCTCTGACACCACCTTCAGAGAGTCAAGCTCCACTCTGATTGTGTCACTGGCCTTGTGGATGAGTTTGTTGAGTCTGTTAGCATCAGACACCCTCAGCCTGCTGCCCCAGCAAGCCACAGCAAACAGGATAGCACTGGCCACCACAGACTCATAAAACATCCTCAGCATCGTCCTGCAGATGTTGAAGGACCTCAGCTTCCTCAGGAAGTAGAGGCGGCTCAGACCCTTTTTGTAGATGGCGTCAGAGTTTTTACTCCAGTCCAGTTTGTTGTCCAAGTACACCCCAAAGTACTTGTAATTGTCCACTCTGTCCACATGGACCCCCTGAATGGAGATAGGGATCAGTGACATCGTTTTCCTCTTTTTTTTTTTTTTTTTTTTTTTTTTCCCCTCGACATCGTTTTCCTCTTGAAATCCACCACCAGTTACTTGGTCTTAGCCACCCTGAGCAGGAGGTGATTCTGCTGGCACCACACAACAAAGTCACCCACCACAGCCCTGTACTCAGCTTCCCAACCCTTGCTGAATCATCCAACCACTGCCAAGTCAAACTTCTGAAGGTGGCAGGACTTTGCGTTGTAGATGAAGTCAGTGGTGTAGAGGGGGAAGAGAAAGGGAGACAAGACCGTCCCCTGTGGGACTCCAGTGTTGCTGACCACGCTGTCTGACTTATAGTGTGTAATGCGTACATATTGCGGTCTGCCAGACAGGTAGTCAATGATCAGAGGAGCATCGACCTGCATTGCTTCCATCTTCTCACCCAGTAGAGCCTGTCCTATGGTGTCAAAAGCATTGAAAAAGTCAAAGAACATGACCCTCACAGTGCTGTCTGGCTTGTCCAGATGGTCATAGATGCAGTTTAGCAGGAAGGTGATGGCATCCTCTACCCCTAGTCGGGGCTGGTAGGCGGACTGGAGGGGATCTAGAAGAGGCGTGACCATTGGCCGAAGCAGGTCCAGGATGAGTCTCTCCAGAGTCTTCAAAATGTCGGACGTCATCACCACCAGTCTGTAGTTCTTGGTGTCAGGAAGTCTTCCACAGCACAGGGACCCTTTGGAGACTCAGACTCATGCAGAAGATGTGATGGAGTACTTCACAGAGCTGGGGGGGATGAGTCAGGAGAGAGGGGGGTTGAGTCGTCAGCTAAGAGAGAGATGTAAGACTGGGAGCCAGAGGCTCCAGTTTAACTTCCTGTTCCCCACTTAAAGTTCCCTCTCACAGCTTGGTCTTCTACGTCTTAAAGCATCAAAAACATAAAAAGTGTCCTTTTTTAGAGAGATTTTGGAAATCTTATCCTGACTCAAAAAGGTGTAAAGAAAAAAAAAAATAGAAAAAGACATTTTTTTGACACATTAATTGATAAAAAAAAGATGAAGGCCTAGGCTAACTATTAGTATTACATGTGTTAAATGGTTATGGAGGACTTTAATTTAGGGCAGTCTCATGATTCTTAAAGGGCTTCTGTAGATTTAGTGTTATAATCAGGGAAAATTCCAGTGTATTCATCAAATAATGGTGGAGATGTATGTACATCAGGTCTGCATATGAACAAGCATCATCATCTGCTGGAGTGCCTCATGGTTTTTATCTTCATTCAGCTTCAGCTGACATTATAATCAAACAACAGCTCTGAGGTCGAGCTGTGTACTCACACAACAACACTTGATTTTACACGTCCTTATTGATTTCTGCTGGTTTATTTCCTTAAATAACCTCTGTACCCTTCAGCGCAGATACATGTGTGTTTTCAGTGATCCACAAACACATCAGAGAAGCTGAAGAGGCTGTACTCATACAGGCTCTATACACCTCTACATGAATGAGTGCACACACCTAATACCACAAGTAGATGTGTTCTTCTGCATCCTCTATCCCCTCATAAATCATCTGAGTCAAAGCCAGCTTTCAAAATTCACTGAGAAAAAAAATATCATCAAAATATCATTATACATGCTTTATTATTTATCACAAGTATCTGGGTGTTTACATTGACAATAAACTGGACTGGGCAAAGAACACCAATGCCCTCTACAGGAAGGGCCAAAGCCGCCTCTATTTTTTTTTAGGTGGCTGAGATCCTTTAACATCTGCCGGATTATGCCCAGGATGTTTTACGAGTCTGTGCTGGCCAGTGCTGTCCTGTATTCTGTGGTGTGCTGGGGCAGCAGGCTGAGGGTAGCTGCTGTGTGCAGACCTCCCTCCCCCCTTGGCCCTCTTAGGGTCACCCTTGATGCTTTGGGAGGTGAGGGTTGGCCCCCCTCTGGGTCCTGGGGCTGCTGCTGGGTCGGGGGGTATCTAGGGCTCCTGTGATGGGTCTTGGGTGTCCTGGCTTCTCGGGGGTGTCTCTGAGCGCCTGGGTACTGCAGGGTATGATCAACCACGTGGGGCTTCGGTGATCACTTCACATGCATGCCTGTACAGATACTAATGTTCTTGTCGAGACTTATGGTAAATAAGTGATCTGTCTCACCAGAACATGCTGAGTTACTTCTGTCACTTCCGCACTCTGTCTTGTGTTGTGAGACGTATGCTTCCTCCTTCTCTCATATCTGTTGGCTCATGTGCTACTTTCAGGATCCCACTTCTTTGGTGTTCCTGGGTTTCTTACAGCTGGTGCCCTTTGAATTGTACTTAGAACAGCATAACACCTGGACTGCTATTTATTATTGTCAACATTACCTGTCTGCCCTCTTCCCTGTCTTTCCTCTCCCCCTTTTTTATCCTCTTTCTTCCTCTTCCCTGTTTGTCCTGTCTCGTCTTATCTGTCACTGATTCCCCCTCTTTCACACTGTGGTGTAGCACGGCCCTCCCCTCCAGCTCACATCGGGGAATGAATAAAGTTTGATTTGATGGAGTAGCCTACAGGGAGGGCTGGTGATGGTCACTGATAGCAATGAATCATAACTATTTATGTTTCACTGCAATAGAAAAAATGCACTGGTTTTTTAACATTGACATCGGACACAGAACTGAACTTGAAGGACATATGCAGACAAGGGGACCAAAAAAAAAATCAGCAGCACACAGACACAATCAAGAGTTTACTCCACCTGTTCTGCACCTGGCTGTTTCCTCTATGCCCACACATACTTCCTGATTCAAAACACACACACACACACACACACACACACACACACACACACACACACACACACACACACACACACACACACACACACACACACAAACATACACACACACACACACACACACACACACACAGAAAGAGAAAGAGAGAGAGAGAGAGAGAGAGAGAGAGAGAGAGATAGAGAGAGAGAGAGAGGTGCTGGTAACCACAGTGTCAACAGACAACTGACAGAGAGAAGTCAGGAGAGTGAGGGAGGCAGGAAGGAGAGATAAGAAAGGGAAACACACCCTGTATAAATCACTGTCTCTGACAGCACAGTGGGGGGGAAGGGGAGGCAGTGGATGAAGTGATGGAGAGGATCTCTTTCCACATTATTCAGAGTTATGTAACGTACTGTAGCACAGAGGCAGGAGTCAGTGTAAACAAATGCAGCCACACATACATTTATGCATTCATGCAGTTACAATAGAGAGGAGCCACAGTGGGCATCCAGGGTGTAAATGTATTCTCTCTGCACGCTCTCTGTGCTCACACACATTTACACAAATACAGTACACACACTGACATACATAAATACACAGATACACAGAACACACAAACACACACAGCCACAGCCACACACACACACACACACACACACACACACACACACACACACACACACGCACACACACAGGTCTAGCCTCTGAAAGTTAAAGGAAGTGTTATAAACTGAGAGCTCATCAGGAGCAACAAAGGAAGAGGAGGAGGACACAGGGGGGGGTCAGATAAGTGGTGGGTGAGGAAGGAGAGGAAGAGGAAACAGAGAAAACACAAAGAAGAGCGTGAAGGATTCAGAAAGAGGGAAATTTATAATCACAAAGAACACAGGAATCGAAAGACAGATGAAGAGAGAAAGAAGAGATAAAACATAGAAAAGAAAAGAAAAGAAAAGAAAAGAAAAGGAAAGAAAATGAAAGAAAAGAAATGGGTGTTTAGAAAGGTTAGGAAAGGAAAGGAAAGGAAAAGGTGAAAATAAATGGAGAAGGGGAAAGAAATGAAAATGAAAGACAAAGGGAAAGAAAGAAAGAAAGAAAGAAAGAAAGAAAGAAAGAAAGAAAGAAAGAAAGAAAGAAAGAAAAGATGGGACAGGAAATGAAAGGAAAGGCAAGAAAAATTATGAAAATTGTAAATGCAAAGGAAAGGGAAAAAAAGGAAAAAAAGCATAAACAAGAAAAGTTATGAAAGACAGAAAGAAAGACATCGAAAGGAAAATAAAGAAAAGAAAGGAAATGAGATGAAAGGAAAGACTGAAAAAGGAATTTGAAAAAAAGCCATCCAACCCAGGCCTTAAATTTAGTGTCCAACATATTAAAATAAGACTTTTTTTTTCTGGATTTGTCATGTAAATGTGACTAATATTAGGTCCAAGGGTTTGACAAAAACTGGCTAGTTAAGAGGTTTTTGCAGTATCACAGTCTGTATCTCATTGTGTTCATGTTAATTTTTACAACCAAACAGAAAGCAGCAGTCTCTGGGAATTCATAGAGCTGCAGACTGATCATGTGGGAACATCTGAACTTTTCCATTCAGCCTGTAAGGCAAGAAAGAAGAGCGATCAATCAAAGCAGGAGAGGAGAAACCTGACGAAAGTAACCTGAAGCAATCATTTTTGTTTAAAAGGACTTCCTGTAAGCCTAAAAGCAGGAGCAAAAACAAGGTAAAAAAATAAATATGGAGAAAAAAAAGGAGGACAAGTGGGAAAAAACAAGTGAAGAGGTGCAAAGAATGAGATAGTAAGAGTGTCTGAGTTAAAGTGCCAAAAACATGGAGGGGAGAGGAGGGGTGGAGAAAGAGAGACAGTAACAAAGAGGAGAGAGAGGCTGCCATCTCTCTCTCTCTCTCTCTCTCTCTCTCTCTCTCTCTCTCTCTCTCTCTCTCTCTCTCTCTCTCTGTGAAGAGTCTTAAAGGCCTCAGACTCTCATGTATATTAATGGAGCTGAGATATGACAATGGTGACACAAAGCCTGTTTACAGGGAGCTGGCTGGCTGCAGCCAGGTTGGAGCTGTTTAGCATGCGACTCTGCTGGGATTTATCACACTGCACCCATGTCAGAGGCTGCTCAACTTAATACAGCTACACAGCTTTTTCTATGCTGCATTTACATATTCCTTTTTTTTTTCTTCAGGCATTTAGCTGACACGCTTATGCAGAGCAACTTACAATGAGAGCAACATTAGAGAACAGTCCTGGATCATCCTTTAAGATCACAGGGAGGCAGAGTACCAGGTGTCCTCACATCCAAGTCTGTATCATCAGAGAAGTTCTGCATCCTTCAGTGTCTGCACACACCATCAGCTCACTTTATTATTAACCCTTTAATAGCATTAAAGAGGCTTAAAGTAAATGCTCTCAATGCTGTCAGAACAGACAGAGGTTGTGCCTCTCTGCATGTGAGGTTTACCCATGTGTTTTCTTTACCCATTTAATCACTTTTTTCCTGCAAAATAAGTTCATGCATTTCATTCCTTCAACCTCCCTGTGTTTTTTTTCTTCATATTTTTATGTTGTTGTTATTATTGTTATTGTTGTTATTCTTTCATTTTAAAACTTTAATTAGCAACCCAAAATAAAACCAACTCAAAAAAACAAAAAAACAAAAAACAAAAAAAAAAAAAATGTAATGTTGTTCTTAAAGTCTGTATTTTGGTTATTTCTTGCAATAAAAGCATTATGAGCAAACACATATTACATTAGATCATTATAAAATACCTGTCTTAAATACAGGGAGTAGCTTCGGTATGATAAACCCCAAACCAGCCATTCATAATGAGGATCCCTGTACAGAGCACAATGGAAACACCACGTCTTAGCGGCTGTCTCTTTAAGACTCCCTGCTCCACAGACCCCCATTCCTCAGAGTGGCCAGCCCTCTGGAGGCCTGTTTGGGGTTCTGATCTATGGACAGACTTAGTTATTGAGGCCCACCCCTCCACCATGTCATGAACCAGTTAGGAGATCCTTTACTATCCATGTTTATAATACGAGGAAGCAGAATACCCCCTCTTCAAGGCTTCCTGTTGAGTTTCTGATTAGCCCTGTTTAAGAAACCCACTCCACTCCTGAATACCTGTCTGGATTAGCTGCATGTGTGGACATGTTTGGATCCTTGTTGAACTTTCATTAGTCTGGATTCAGAGTGTGAGTGTCCCAGTGTGGTTCGAATGCTGCCAAGAATAAGGGCTTTTTGTGTGTTCTCTGAGACGGTGGAAACTTTTCCAATACCTCCAGGCTGCAGTTGTTCTGGGTGTTGATGTCCAAAAGTCTGTCTTTGAACAAGCTTCACTCCAGAGCCACGCAGACACACTTTCCACAACCTTAAAAAGCAATCAGACCAGGAGGGCTCACTTTAATTAACTCGTCTGATTGACTTTTTTTTTTTTTTTTATAATTCACTGAAGATGAGAAAGTTTTTTTTTTTCCAACTGTCTCCCTTATTTACGTCCAAATGGTTTCAAACCACAGGCAAAACAAATCAAACACTGTTTCTATGCAGTATCATATTTCAGCTTAATACAGGGACCTGCATCCAAAAGGCTGCCGTCTCCTCCCCTTAAAAGATGTTACTGATGCTTTTACGTCCCTTAAATGCTGTTTTCACTTCCTCCTTTGGGGGTCACAGGGACTGGAGCCTATCCCAGCTGTCATTGGCTGAGAGGTAGGCACAGCTGGACAGGTCTCTAATGTTGCCAGCCTATCATATCATTTACATGTAGAGACAGACAACCATTCACACACACACACACACACACACACACACACACACACACACACACACACACACACACACACACACACACACACACACACACACACCTAAAGGACATTTAGACCTGAAGAGCATGTTTTTGGACTGTCTGAGGAAGCTGCAAAAAACACAGTGAAGCTTGGAAAAATAAAGTACGTTATTTCCATTTCCGTAGTAGCATGCCTTTCCCCTGTTGCCTTTTTAACCAATTATCTTTTTAAATCTCTAAACTACAAAATCATGAATTTCCGGAAACAGATTCCATATCCCTCTAAAACAACTGAAACTAAATTGTCTAATTCAGTGTCTACACACAGCATCACAAATGTTCTAGGGCATGTAATAAAACACATCGTTGTATGTTTCTATGTGTAAAGTATGGTGGCCTGAAAGCTCACAGCACTGAAATTTAAGAGAACACATGCAAAAGGACAAAACACAGGCAAAGTAAGAAAACATCTTCATCAATTTCTCAACACCTGCGCAGCATTTAGAAAACACATTGCAACTAGACCACAACACAAAGGATGGGTTTCCAGAGGACACCTAAAAGTGATGCACTTGTCTGTAATAAAACAATATACTAATACCTGAATCATGTGATCACAATGTTGAAATAAATCAAAAACACTTATCCCTTTTCCACTACCACTGACAGAAAGAGAAACTTTATGGGGCTGTGACTCAACCACAAGTGTATCAGGATGTGTGCATCAATTGGAGTTGAATGTCAGATTTTTGCTATTTTTTTGGGTACGCTTTTGATCGGACTCGTCACACAGTTTTTTTTCCAATCATCTTAAAATTGTTTTTGTGTATACTCAACACACTGATGATTAAAAGTTATTAAAATAATAATTTTTATATCTCAATTGGCGTGGCCAGGGGAGGTTGCCAAAGATCACAATTTCTTCTTAAAAAAAGAAAAGGCTTAACAGATTTATGTACAATGTTTGATCTGGACCAAGATGTACACATACTACATCTTCAGTGTCACAGTCTGAAAGCATCTATATGTTTTATTTTGTTTTGTTTTTTTCACCTTAAAGTACAGCGCCCCCTGTTGTCAACAAGAAGTCATTTGACAATGTATAGGGTACGTATTCGATTGAACTTGTCCCACAACATTTTTCTTTTCAGATCATCTTGATTTTTTTTTTTTTTTTTTCGTATACTAGACACCATCCATCCATCCATCCATTTTCTACCGCTTATCGTTTGCAGGGTGGCGGGTGTCTGGAGTCTATCCCAGCTGACTTAAGGCAAGAGGTGGGGTACACCCTGGACTGGTCGCCAGTCAATCACAGGGCTGACACACAGAGACAGACAACCTTTCACACACACTCATACTTATGGGCAATTTAGAATCACCAATTAACCTGGTGGACTAACAGCTTTAGTGCATCCATACTGCTTTCATGCTGATACATGCTCCACAGCACCTTCTAGTAAGTTAAACTGCAGCCCCTTGGGCTACTTTCAGCTATGGGCCTGACTTCCGGTGTAAATAGCTATCATGATGAGACCTTCTTTATGACCATAGTGAATTCTGAACAGGAAGTTCGGACTCCAATGTCTGATTTTGAGGATTTATACAGGACATATTTTCCTTGAACTTGTACCACAGTTTTTTTTTTTTTTTTTTTTTTTTCAGTTCAACTTCAAGTATTTATGCTATATACAAGACACATTGACGATTAAAAGTTGTCAAAGGATTTCTTTTTAACTCAATTGGCGTGGCCAGGGGAGGTTGCCAAATTTGACAATTTTCCAAAAAAATGAAAACCTTAACAGATCGTTGGTACAATGTTTGATCTGGACCAAAATGCACACACACGTTCAGTTTCACAGCCTGAACGCATCCATATGCTTCTTTTTTTTTTCACCTTAACCCCCAAGCAACCAAGCTTTTTACCTGACTGAAATGACCAAGTGGGGTCATTTATAACCCCATTGTGCTCTGTACAGGGATCCTCATTATGAATGGCTGGTTTTGGGGTTTATCATACCGAAGCTACTCCTTGTATTTAAGACAGGTATTTTATAATGATCTAATGTAATATGTTTGCTAATAATACTTTTATTGCAAGAAATAACCAAAACACAGACTTTAAGAACAACATTACATTTCTTTAGACAGTCCTTGTCAGTTCCCACTTGCAAAATCATATATATATTTTGCCACACTGAATGAAAACGTAAATTATAAAAAATAAGTTTGAGTAGAAATATTTTGAGCTAGCATCCTGCTAACATCAATAAAAAATAATTAGCTGACTTGCTGACTAGGGAATACACTAAAACTGGTAAGGAAGTCATCCTACTCAGAACACATTCCATCAACCTTTGTTTCTACCATGTCTGTGTTTAAAACAAAAACCACACAAACATCTTGTTTGGATATGTGTAATATAATATCAAAAAAAATTATTTAGATTACTGAAATAACTGAAAATTGTAACTGTCAAAATGAGATACCCAGTTATGAAAACAAGTTCCCACAAAGCTGTTGAAATAAGATTCAGCGATGTACTAGTATTAACATTTCAAGCACAATCTTCACAAACCGCTTGTTTGTGACTATGTTCTGGGCACACTGGCTGGTTGCATGAACCACATGCACCTGACACTTTTCTGTCAGTGTTGTTTGGGCAAAACAAACAGTGCTTGCATTTGCCAGGTACTGCAGCGACTGCAGGCTGCTCTGCAGGGTTAGCAGGACCAACACCAATGCTTGCTATTGCTTCCCTAGTTGCTTTATGGAGGTTTGGAATTAGTTATGCCCGGTGGATTCCGGATGATGTCCTGCATAAAACGACGACCTGCTGGAGGAGGATTTCTTTCCCAGATTGTTCCATTTTTTCCTGTATATGGCCTATCAGGCAGATCATCGTTTCCCACAGGCTGATCACCTGGTTGGGCTGCTTGTGGTCACAGGTTTTGGCCACAGCCTCTTCCACGGGCTTGCCCATGTCCTCGGCCATGACCTTTACCTCGAGCCCGTCCCCAACCTCTACCTGCTCCCTTTGCAGACAAATCTTGATCACCAGCTTGAGGTACTGCAGCTACTGGAGGGACCTCATGGTTAGATTCTTCAGAATGGTCTGACATCTCTGAGATATGATCATCATTGTCCAAAGCAAACTTGTCTCCATCAATGGAGCTGTTTTCGTCATTACTTAAGGCTTGAAGTATTGGTCTCAGTGCTTCAGCAGCTGTAAATCTTGCTACCCTATGTCTGTGAGCCATGGTTCACTGCAATACAATATAAAGTACTGATTAGAAGTAGAACAGTTGGATAAAATTTAAAAACCAAAATTTAAAAAACAATGCTTCTCTTTGGGGTCATAAATGACCCCACAAGATTTTGTGATGTCTGCGCCACACCAATTAGCTGATCCCAGCAAAAACCTATGAAAGTGTGTAGGATTAGTAGACTGACAAACTCGTGCCAGGAAAGAAAATTTGGATAAAAAATAAAGAGATGGCACATTAAATTATATGGCTGGGGTCGTAAATGACCCCACACAGTCACTTGAAGGTTAAAGAGCAGCACTCCCTATTAATAGGAAATCTTGTGTCTTGCGGCTTTAATTGCATGCGTTTTCTTTAGTTGCAGTGTTGTGAGCTCTTAGGGCCACGGTAGTAAAGTGTGTTTAGTTGGCAGAATTATGGAGGGAGAAAGGAAAGAAAAGAAAAGGCCACTGAGGAAGAAAAAACACTCTTCAGGCTTGAATCAGAAGCAGATCAGAGAGTGGGGATAGAGAGTGAGATTCTGCCAATTTATTTTTAATAAAGGGAAGGGGGGGTTATTGTGCCAACTAAACACTGGTTTGAAAACAAAACACCTCAGAAGACTTCTGCCAAGTTCTGTACGATCAAGCACATGAGAGGTGATCCGTGCAAAGGTAGGTTACCTCTTAGATAAAGTAGTGGAGGCTAGTTTCAGGAAGTGTTCATACTGAGCTCTAAATAACTCTATGTAGAGTCAGCAGTCATTTTTATAACCAAAGGTTTTATTTCCTGTTTTTTTTTTCTTTTATTTTGTCTCAATTTTTGAAGAATTTGAAAACAGTAATAAAGGATGCCACATTCCTCTCTACAACAGCTGAATGTACTGCATCGATGGGTCAATCCACGTTCTTTTGCCCATGAAGCAAAAAAAAAAAAAAAATAGAAGAAGAACACAGCATCTAACACAATCCACAAAATGTGCAACACATTTGCAGGAGTTTAGATTGATTTAATGTGTGTGAAAGTTGTACTCCTATCGACACACACCTGCAGCACGTGGTTTTTCTGCAGCTCGTCCTCCTCCTCCCTCTCCTCCAGCCTGAGAAAGAGGGCAAATTAACACTCTCACTCTCACGCTCTTACCCCCCCCCAGTCTGTGATGAAGCCCCTCGTACGGGGGGGGGGGGGGGGGGGGGGGGGGGTGAAGACAGATTCAAGTCTTTATTGAAAGATCATATGGGATGACTGAGGAATCCCATTACTTGTTGATTAAGTATTGATCCTGAGCTGTCCAAGTATTAACAAGTAAGCTAATATGGTCCGACCCAGGGGACCAGTGGCTTGGGGTGTGTGAGTGTGTGTTTGTGTGTATTTTTGTGTGTGTACAGCTGTGTTTGTGAGTGTGTGATGAGAGGAGTAATAGAGAAAGATGGAGAAAGAGAAAGAAGTGAGTGTGTCTGATAGTATGACAGGTTGAAGGAGCATGATAGAAAGAAATGATCAGCATAAAGGCAGACGGAGAGAGAACGTGATTAAAGTTTGAGGTGACAGAGAGCCAAAGGGTGAAAGAGTTGACTGTGCGAAGGGAAAGAGGAGCGAACTTGACTGTTAATGGATCAAAAAGAAGAAAGGACAAGGTATTTAAGAGAGGAGAGGAGGAGAGGGGTGTGCAGGGGGGAGGTAAGGTGCTCAAGGCTTTGGTTGAAATGCCATGTGCCTACTGCTGAGTGGAGATCAATTCCTTCATTACTCTCTGCTCCGGCCATTACCATCATCGCATGGCATTTCTACAGGGAGCTGATCCCCACACCCCATATATGCAGCCATGCACAAGCACCACCTCACACACACACACACACACACACACACACACACACACACACACACACACACACACACACACACACACACACACACACACACACACACACACACAGTGACAATCTGACATGGAATGTATCAAACAAAATTAAACACTGAAGGCTGTTGTGGGCTGAAGTGGTCGTTCTGACTCCATCAAAAGAAGCTTTTATAAAGATGTCTTTTTCTGTCAACTAGCATGACGTGAATCCAACCCTTCAGAATCCTGCATCATGCTGTGCTTATTTCAGCATCCCATGCAAAGGTCCAAACACACACTGTAGTTAAGTGTCCTCTTACTCCCAGTTGTTTGCAATAAAAAATAAGGAAACAACAGCCAGTCAGAGTTAATCAGCACCATGCACTTAGTGTCAAAAGACATGAAATTTTCCCAACAACATAAAGTTTGAGCTACCACCAATGAGCTACGCATACAGGTTCAGCTTCACAAAACCTGGCACAGAGCTACAGCACTTTGGAGGGGGTTTATCTACGGGGCGACTGTGGCTCAGTTGGTAGAGTTGTCGCCCCCACAATCAGTAGGTTGTTGGGGTTCCAGCTCCTGCAGTCCCATGCCGAAGTGTCCTTGAGCAAGACACTGAACCCCAAGTTGCTCCCACTGTTGTTCAGTGGTGTATGAATGTGGTGTGAATGGTAGCTACAGCCGATGGTCTGAGTAGTTTAAATCGGCCATCTGTGTGAATGTGGTGTGATTGGGTGAATGAGGCTAGCAGTGTAAAGCGCTTAGAGTAGTCAGTAAGACTAGAAAAGCGCTATATATAAGTACTGGTCCATTTACCATTATCTGCAGGCCAGCTACCACTGTTGACCATCTGAGAGACGTCCTCTGGTTGGCATGTTGTGACCAGTCATATATGTCTTAGGATCACAGAGAAACATAGTTTCAAGCATACAGGACCAAAAACAGAGTAAGTGACCAAACTGGGACTCCTGAAAAGTGCAAACGCTTTGACATTAACCTGGGATCAGTGGAGGAAAAATGACTGCTCACCATATCCACACCTAGGTCATAGTGTGGTTCTGTGGATGAATTTCATCTTATTTGGATGTTAATCTGTGACTTCTGTGCTGGGACTGCACGGTGATGGAGTTAGTGCTGGTGTCTCTTGGTGAGAAGGATCCTGGTTTAATTCTAGACAGGTGCCGATCTGAGTTTGTGTGTTCTCCCCTTGTGGGTTCTCTGTAGTAGAAGTGGGCAGATCGATCCGAAAATATTGATTTATCAATGCCAACGTTGGTATCGTCACTCAGTCATGCCAATCAAATGCATACTGCCAGCTGCGTGATGGCAGAGAGGCTCATCGTTTGGTATTATTTTACTGCTGAATACCAAAATACCACAAGCTGCAATGCTTTCAGAAAACAAATAAGGTTCTGTGGCAACACCACAAACTTAAACAAAGTTTACTAGTGCACCAAAAAGAGAACTCTGAGTCAGAGTAAACAGAGGGAGGAGGAGAATCCTCAGACTGCAACCAGACCCCAGGATCACAGACAGGAGTCACAAACGGAGTCCTTTCAGCAGGACCAACAAGATCCAGGGAGCTGATTTCATTCATTCATCTTCTATACCGCTTATCCTGTTCAGGAAGGCGGGTGTCTGGAGCCTATCCCAGCTGATTTAGGGCCAGAGGCGTGTTACACCCTGGACTGATCCCCAGCCAATCACAGGGCTGACACACAGAGACAGACAACCTTTATCGCTCACACTCATACCTACGAATTTAGAATCACTAATTAACCTAGTGAGCATGTGTTTGGACTGTGGGAAGAAGCTGGAGAACCTGGAGAGAACCCACACATGGAAAACATGCAGACTACACACAGAAAGGCACACCGTGCCCGAACAGGGGTTTTCATCCCTTCCCTCTCTTTCCCTGGCGACCTTCTTGCTGTGAAGCAACAGCACTAACACTGCCGTGCAGCCCAGGAGCTGATTTATTGAAGTAAAAGTAAAAGTAAGATGAAGTAATCTCCAACTTTAGTTCATGTTATTTTTCAAAGTGTAATTGGTCCTTATAGATGTAATTTTGGTAAACTAATTGAATATAAACCACCAGAATGTGCAGCTCTTTCATCAAAATTCCATCTTTAATGCTAAAAAATAATAATTATTGTAATCCATGAATATTCAAATGTACTACTTTATAACAGAGCAGAACAAAAAAGTAAGGCACATTATTTTCTGATTGACAAATTAGTTATTTACTTTCATTCATGAACCTAAACATTAGTTTTAGTGGTTGTTTATTATACTCAAGTTAATTTCAGCAAGCTGCTTTTCTGTGAAAAAAAAAAAAAAAAGTATCGGCATCAATATCGATACCATGGATACTGGTCCTGTGTTTACTTGGTATCATATCGATACCAAATTTTGCAGTATCACACACCACTACACTGCAACTTCCTTCCACAGTTCAAATAATGTGAATGGTTGTCTGTTTCCTCAGGTTTGGGCGGCTGTGGTAGTCTCCCTCAGTGGTAGGGTCGTCGTCTCTCCACCTGAAGGTCAGGGGTTTGATCTCAGCTTCTGAGATCACCTGCCAAAGTGTCCTTCAGCAAGACACTGAACCCCAAGCTGCTCCCACTGTTGTTGGTGTGTAAATCGGTATGAGTGTGTCAGCTAAAACTGATGGTCCCTACCGTAGCAGTCTCTACCATTACTGTGTGAACGTGTTATTGTGAATGGCTGAATGAGACGAGCAATGTAAAACAATTTGAGAGGAAAGAATAGAAACGATGCTACGTAAGTATGAGTCCGTTTACCATGTTAGTCCTGTGATAGACTAGAGACCTATCCATAGTGAACCCGCCTTGTTTCTGGGACAGGCCCCGACTCCTGGTGACCCCAAAAGGGAAGAAGTGGTAAAGATAATGGATGGTAAATGACTTCTGTGCTCTTACCATTCCTGAGTACACTGCAGGACTAAAATGTTTTGTTTTAAATAGATTTAACTGTTAATATTAAAAGATCTACTCTGCTATGTCCTGCTGTCACCTTCTGACAAAGTTATCTGTAACAGTTCTGCTGTGGTCAGCATAAGTTACAGATGTGTTCTGTTTTGTAGTTGTTGAAAATGACATCCGTGATCAAAAAAGTATTACTCATACAATCTAAAAGACAGTCAGAAGTCCATGCATTGTAGTTTTTAAAGAAAAAAAAACTGATGATCTGTACAGCATGCTCAGGTTGATCTTCTCTGTTCTTGTTCTTGACATGTATGATAAGTATACACTTTGAACAGATTGTTGGACATGTGACCAGTGACATGGCTTTAAAGTCTCTGTGAGGACCTTCCATTTGCTGTTGATTGCAGTGACACCTGTGCCTAGAATTGGTCATGTATTTCTGTGACTGAGACTCTGTTTCCCATGAGCACCATCACCCACTGTCATAAAGACATGACTGTAACCAAAGTGTGCATTTCTTTGTGTCTTTCAAGCTTTCTTCTGCACTTCAGTCCTTTCTTTCTTTTTGACAAGGCAGCTCCAGTGTCTGCCATTACTACACAATGATTCCAAGAAATCTTTGCCGTCCGGTGTTCTGTCATCAAAAGGACTTTTGGTCTATGTTCTATAAATGGATTCATGTTCCCACAGTAGAATTTGGCCCAACTCCAGATGCTGAGGAATAGCATTTAGAAGTTAAAGCTGCAAGCGGCAATCAGCAGGCCCTTGCCCACGTGCGCCAGTCGGGGCATGTTGTGGGCATCATACAGGGACTGTGATGGTTTGTGTTATATTAAAAAAGACTGCCATTAGTGTGTGAATGTGGTGTGATTGGGTGAATGAGACTAGCAGTGTAAAGCGCTGTGAGTGGTCAGGACGACTAGAAAAGAGCGATATAAGTACTGGTCCATTTACCATTAAAAAAACTGGACATTATATCAGTTCAGTTCAGTTCAGTTCATTTGAGTTCTTTATTGTCCCTCAAGGGGAAATTTGGTTTGCAGTGCAATCCAACAACAATCACAACCACAATAAGCATGCATAAAATAGATAAGATTAAGCAAGATAAGATCCATAGAAAAATAAATCTATAAAGGCATAAAAACAATATAAATAGTTGAGTTTCCGAACCATATGGAGTGCTTATAGACAGTGCAGGCAATTTGAATCCATTAAAACTCAGTGCAAGTTAAGAACATATATATATATATATATATATATATATATATATATATATATATATATATATATATATATATATATATATATATATATATATATTAAAGGTACTACCAGAAAAAAATTCAAGATGATTGAAAGAAAAAAAAAAAGTGGGACGAGTTCGATGGATAGTTAAGCACACCGAAATCGGGCCCATAGCTGAAAGTAGCCAGAGGGGCTGCCGTTTTAAGTCACTAGGGGGCTCTCTGGACTATCGGCATGAAAACAGTATAGATGTACTCAGGCTGTGACACTGAACGTGTGTCCCTTTTGGTCCAGATCCAATATTGCATGCTATTGAGTTCTATTGAGATTTGCATGTTGTCAAAAAAATTGTCAACTTTGGCGACCTCCCCTTACCATGCCCATTGAGATTAAAAAAAAAAAAAAAAAAAAAAAAAAAAAACATTAATAGGTTTTAATTGTCAATGTGTCTAGTATACACGATAACTTTTTCGAGATGATTGGAAAAAAAACTGTGTGACAAGTTCAATCAAATGTGTACCCTAGAAATAGCAAAAATCAAACCTTTAACTCCAACTTCTGAGCTTCCTTTTTGGAATTGAGCGTGGTCGTGTGAGACTTTTTTGTGAGTCTTGGCATGATGATTATGCCCACAAAAAATCAGACTCTTAGCTGAAAGTAGCCTGAGGGGCTTCAGTTTAAATTCACTAGGAGAGGCTGTGGAGCAGGTATCAGTGTGAAAACACTGCAGTCATACATTTTATTATGACTTTGAGCACATTTAAGGCACGCAATTTAGGTTTAAAGTGGCAGAAACAAAGAATAATCCTGAGGATTCCAAAGGGCCTTTGCCTTGATTTTCAGGCTGGGGCCCAAGCAATTTGTGTTTTATTAGTCTCATTTTAAATATGGGATTATGAACAGGTAAATACATAAAACTGACTCTGTTTCAAGATCAATTTCCAGTGTCTTTAAGTTGGATAGCGGCATTATTTTGTTCCACAGAAAGCTGCACAACACTTGCGAAAATATATACCATCCATGCAATATTCATCAAACAAGAAGTTAGGTAAACTGCCTTTTCAAGTATTGACGTTAGATGATGTTTACATAAGTGAAGGAAGTGACCTGAGGCTCTGTTTCTCTCTTTTAAGTTTAAAAGAGGTGTAGGAAGGCTATTACAGTCTATGCACATAAGTTTATCCACCCTCTCTCCCTTCAGCACTCAGGACCTGACACCCAGTCCCCTCTTCACCCCCATCCTTCATCTCATGACTTTCCCTTTTGAACTTGTGGCTGTATAAACTTGAATACAGATAAAAGCTGAGCCCTGACATGAACCATGGTGAAGGTTAGAAGAAAAAATGTGTCAATGAGATTGCAAGTTCAAGTCTAGGAAGTAAAAGGCCAAACTGAGGGAAAGCTTTTCACTCTCATAAGTGAAGCTCCATTGTTAGCTGTCAGGATCTTCAGTGCTCCGCTCTCTAAGAGGAAAGTGACGTTTTATAATGTGCCATTTTGGATGGATTAAAGTGTAGCCTTAAACTTATTCTATTGGTCCAAGGTTGTTTCTCCAAAATACACTCGATACAAGGAACCTGTGCTTTCTGATGCTACTTACTATAATCTCTTAGCAGCTAGTGAGGTGAGACTGAAGCACCAAGGTCTCAGTTCAAGATTACTTTCTTGAAATGAAACTTATCTGAATTTCTTAAAAATATGAAAAGTCCTCCGATTCAAGTCTCTGAAGGCGAAAGGGGAGGTTGTGTCTTCAGGATTCAGACCTCAGTCCTTTGGAATCATTTACCCAGCAGGAATTATGCCTCAAATACACTGGCTGCGTCTGTGTTGCAGCTCTGCTCCGCTGCGTGTTGACTGCGTTTGTCAACTCACATCAGCTGCGTGTCTAGTCCGACAAGCTGCAGGACTGACAGACAGCTGGAGCCTCAGACCCAGGAGTTCCTGTGCTTTCCTCTCCATTAATAAACCTCTCTTCATTCATGTTGTGCTGTTAAACCTCAGACCTGTTGATTCCTGGCGTGTCTTCACTCATTGTGTCATTTTCATGCATTGGTAAAGATAAATATGATCTGGTTTTGACACAGTTTGTTTTATTTTGAAAGTCTCAGACTCTTTTTAGGTAGTTTCCCTTTCCGCTCGATCTTCTCCACTCTGAATCAACACGTCACAGCTCTGGTATCCGGCAAAAATAGGATGGCTGCAGATTATCTGCAACCTGTCCGACCAGCCAAGCAGCTGAACCACAACAGAACAGATCCAGTGTGAGTTGACACATCGACTTAGATAATAATAATTAAAAAAAAAACATTTGATCCGTCACTGTGACAAAGCGGAGGAGCAACGCAGACACAGCCAGTGTATTTCAGCCGTCAGAGTGTTGTACACTTAGACTGTTAAAGACTCAGACTGTTCTAAGCTCAGATTGTTATAGACTCTTAGAGACTCTGAATGTTGTAGACTGTTATAGACTGTTGTGGATGGTTACTTTCAGCCACAGAGTCCAGTAGAAGCAGAGCTCTGGTTTCTTTTAAGAAGCCCAGGTCTTGGATTGAGGAATACAGTCCCTGTCTACATCTTATATGCCTTTAAGTCATTGTAATTCTTCCCTTTTTTTCTGGTCCCTTCCTTCTTTGCAGCCCACCGACAGAACATTACATTACTTCCTCTTTTGGAATTTGCTTCAAATATTCTTTGAAAAGTTCAAAGGCTTATTTGCTGCTATAATAAGAGAAGTTTTGCAGTTCCTAAATATTCCTCTGCACCTGTGTAATCCTCGAAAGCTGTCAGCCAGTATAAGCGACTACAAGCATACCATTTCACAAAGACAGGTGTTTAACCACTCGACACCTCATATCACACAGGCACCTGTGATGTCTCCAGAGGAAATCTGTACACTACATTCTGAAACCGTCAAAGGCAATCAGTCATCTCCAGCCTTCTTTAGACAAACTGCTCCACAGAAAACTTAAGAAAATATAATCAACCAAAGCATTTATGAATAAGATGTTGTTATATACCCAACGCAGCCATCAAATATAAATATACGTCTGATAAACATTCATCTCACATTCACTCTGATAAACTTCACTTCATAGTGATAGTATTATTTTTAAACAGCTTTGATATCACCTGCTCGCTCACATTTTTATCCTCTGTCCTCGAGCCTGTGTAAATAATTCATTTTTCATTAAAAACTCATTACCACTAAAATCCCTGCATTTAAATTATCACAGAGTACGAGAGAGGAGAAATGTGTGTGTGTTTGTGTGTGTGCGCGCGCGAATGTGAGTATTAGGGAAGGAGAATGGAGTTGAAATATGAGGCAAAACCATAAATAGATTGTGTGCTCTAATGTGATTGTCATCCTGCGGTTGCTCTTTGTCTGCAGAGAATGCAGAGTGATGAGTCCAATGAGAGAGAGATCAATGGAAGACACCGAGAGAAAAGAGGGAGGGCGCTGAAAGATGAGTGAAAGCTGGGGGAGTGATGACCAGCTTTTCTGGATGTGTGGATAAGACAGAGAGAGTGTGTATGTGTGTATTTGTGCACTGCATGCGTAGAAAGTGAGAGCTTATGTACTACATTGTTTTTCATATGCAGATAGCTTGGTCTTATTATTCCCTGCTCACATGCTTTAGTGTGTTAATTTATACAGTCCTGGATTAAACTCTTTGTTGCAGCCATGTTGCTTAATGAAGGATGGGTTCCTGAAGGTTTTTTTTCTTTCTTCTTCTTCTTCTTCTTCTTCTTGTTTTTCAGCTTTTAGCTTTGGGAAAGGTTGGGATGGCTGCAGTAAGCACCCTCGTGGGATATGCACTAAAAAAGTAATCTGTTTATTTGGGGCCTGATTTCCCTTTTGTTTAAAGTCAGCAAAATGAGAACTGTTAGGAAAGAAAGCGACTGAAGAATAAAAAAGTAAAAAGTCTTCTGAAAGAGGTGGGATGGCTTGTCCATCAGAGATAGCTAGCCATGTCTCTTTGAATAGCATGATGCTAGTCTGTCCTCTGGTATTCCCTCTGGTGCTGGGTTAGCACTGTTAGCTGGTCCATCTCATTGTAGATAGATCTTACATTCCTAATAACCATGGATGAAAGGACAGGTCAGTGTCGTCTGTTCTTAGCTCACACTGCAGTACCAGCATGTCGTCCTGGCCTCCTTCTCCTCAGATCACAAGGAACATCTAGCCTATCACCGGTTAGCATCAACATGCTACAGGCTGTTAACAGCTGGAATCTTGTGTGTAAAAAAATGTGACCATAGTAACATGTAGGATCTCCAGACACACAGGAACAGAAAAAGTTAAAACAATACTGCTGACATAACCAGTTTGGTTTCCACAGCCCACAAGTAATGACAGTAATGATAGACTACAAATAAAAAGATGACTACAAAGAGATCAAAAGAAATGGAGAAAATGACAAAAAAAAATAAAAATAAAAAAATCAGGGGGGAGCTGCTGCAATCAACAGTCATTTGAGTGGTGCTTGGAAACAAGATTAAAGTGGACGTTAATTTCAGAGTTGGTTCAACTTGTGAACCGTCTGAAAGCAGCTCTCTTTATACAGGTAAGGGCCACATAATAGTCTCTTTGTTACACCACTAAATAAGTCTCCTTACCTGTGAAATATGTCAGGAGAAATACAAAAAATACAAATAAACACTTCATCTTTATATATATATATATATATATATATATATATATATATATATATATATATATATATATATATATATATATATATATATATATATATAGTTTTTTGCCCAGCAAGGGGTTGGTGCTACTCTGTGGTCGGAACACAAAGAGAACTGGGATAGAAACTGGTGCTGGAACCTGCTGTGGATAGGGGTATATTACATAACACAACTGAAGTGAGAGGCTGAAAATAAATGATTATCACAACGGATGGAAGATGGTCAGAGAGTTCGAACCCTGCTTGTTGGTGAGAGGTGTCTTCTTTGACGCAGTACAAACCTGTCACATCCCTGTCTGTAAGACCATTCTTCTACAAAGTGCAGTCTCAGCATACAGACAAGGGGCACTGCTGGTCTTGACTGATATTTAACACAGTCTGAGAAAGCAGAGTGATTAAGTGAGTTCGAAGTTCAGTATCTGTTTGTAGAAGAAACTGTGTCAATCTCATTAACGTGTGTCTGTTTGTTTGTGTGTGTGTGTGTGTGTGTGTGTGTGTGTGTGTGTGTGTGTGTGTGTGTGTGTGTGTGTGTGTGTGTGTGTGTGTGTGTATTTGTTTATGGAGCTGTAACTTCTGTTTTTCTCTGTCTGTGCTTGCTTGCTTGCGTGTGATTGACCATGCCCATGTTTGGTATTCGCCTCATCTTGCGGCCAGTCGATAAGGCGGTGTGATTATTTAGATGGGCCTCAGGTTTAAGTCTCCCTCCTCATTGACTTGATGAAGGTTTTAGTCCTGTTAAGACGCTGACACACTTCATTACTGAGAACATTCCTCTATTGATTAAACCATTCCAAGGTCTGGCCTCTCTTTCTGAGGAAGGATCTCCTCAATAATAACTGTACCTCACACACACACACACACACACACACACACACACACACACACACACACACACACACACACACACACACACACACACACACAATAGTTCACATGTGTCAGATGGGCTGCTTTTTAAATGTAAAATTATTTTAAGGTGAACATTCAAGTGTGTTAGTGGATCTTTTAAAGAAGATAAGGTTAAAACCCAACCAAGGGTCTATTATTACACAACACTGGACAACACTCAGGCAAGACAACACTGTCCCTTTAGACCACTTTAAATAAATGTTACATGAGCTCCTTTGAGCTAAATGTAATAATGGAGCGAAGTTAATTGTGTCTGATGCTGATCATCTGAACCTCCAACTTCAACCAGACACTGCAAACCTTCCTGCAGAACTCAATGGAACTTTGGAAGACAACCTTGGAAGCCAACTCAAAGCCAGGGGCACAGGTGAGCATCAAACACATATACGGCATATACCAAGGAGATGCTCTGTCCCCACTGCTGTTCTGCATAGGCCTGAACCCACTCAGCGAGATCACCACCAAAAGTGGCTACGGATAACGGTTCCAGAGTGGGACAACCATCAGCCACCTCCTCTACATGGATGACATCAAGCTGTATGCCAAGAGTGAGAGGGACATCTATTCCCTGATCCAACTAACTCGGATCTACAGCAGCATGGACTCGGACTAGATCATATACCACCGATAAATTGAAGAAGTGGCTGACATCGGGAAGACATACCAATGGCTGGAAAAGGCTTGACTGAAAGACAGCACAGAGGCACTAATCATGGCTGCACAAGAACAGGCCCTCAACACAAGATCAGTAGAGGCTGGGGTCTACCACACCAAGACCCTAGATACAGGCTGTGAAAAGAAGCCCCTGAGACAGTACAGCACATCACAGCAGGGTGTAAGATGCTGGCAGCCAAGGCATACATAGAGCAGCATAACCAGGTAGCTGGCATAGTGTACAGGAGCATTTTTGCCGAGTATGGACTGGAGGTCCCAGGGTCAAGATGGCAGACACCTCCTAAGGTGGTGGAGAACAAGCTTCCAGATTCAGACCAACAAGATGGTGCTAGCTAGTCAGCCTGACATAGTCCTGGTAGATAAGGATCAGAAGATAGCAGGAGTGATTGATGTAGCAATACCGAGCGATAGCAAAATCAGGAAGAAGGAACACGAGAAGCTGAAGAAATACCAAGGGCTGAAGGAAGAGCTACAGAGCTACAGAAGATGTGGGGTGTGAAGGCAACAGTGGTGCCAGTTGTAATTGGGACGCTGGGGGCTGTAACACCCAAGCTGGGTGGATGGCTCCAGCAGATACCGGGAACAACATCTGAGATATCCATCCAGAAGTGCACACTCCTAGGAACAGCTAAGATCCTGCACAGAACCCTCAGGCTCCCAGGCCTCTGGTAGAGGACCTGAGCTTGAAGGAGACACAGTACCGCCCAGGGTGGGCGAGGGAGAGATTTTTTTTATTATTATTTTATATATATATATATATATATATATATATATATATATATATATATATATATATATATATATATATATATATATATGGTGTCCAATATACTTGAAGTTTGCAATGTGTTACTAACCGTTGATCCCATCCCTTTCCTGAGGTTAGGATGCAGATGCATACCTAAGTTTAGGGTGGGCAAAATAACAACAGACTTAAAATGTATGTTTTTTAGGATGAGATGCTTCTTTGAATCCAGAAACAGTCACTCCATTAACTCTAAGAAACTGTGAGAGTTAAAGAAAGACAACAATTCTCCCATGCACAAAAGGGAGTTGGTGATTGATGGTCGCCAGAAACCATGGGTTTTCATGTGCCTGTATTTTGACAAAGTGAGCTGTATGTTTCTTAGTTTTTACAGTTTGACTGTTTATAAATTATTTAGCTATCTACTTTCAGGTCAGCTCAAAATGCTTTGATACAAGTCAGCAGAAACTTTTGTTTTTCACTGGCACACAAAAAAAAATATATATATATATTTTGTGCACTCATCTATATAACCCCCACCACCACCACCACACACACACACACACACACACACACACACACACACACACACACACACACACACACACATATTTATTGACTATTTATATATACTCATGAGTTATATTATCTAATTTGGTGCTCTATATAAACTGAAGGATTTACCAGCCATCAAAGTTTAAAAGGTGTCTCCTTGTGAAACTAATAACCTGTTTAACAGCTGATGAGACGGGCTAAACTAGAACACCACTTTATAGGAGCCGCTACTAACACACACACACACACACACACACACACACATGATGCACATACAGTGTGTGGAGCAGGAAATGTACTTGCTGAGGGCTGTATCAAATCATCCCTGAAAATTTGACAGCATGTCTCATAACAACAAACAGAAATGGGAACGTGGGGAAAACACTGAAAATACATGAATATCACATCACTCCTGCTGTGTGGAAACTTCACCTCAGTGAGTAAATGCTCCCCATCTGCTGGGAGCAAGTATTCAAAACCAGAATTTTAGAAATAAGAAGAAATATTCAGAGTCAGCAGTGGCACACGCTAGTTTGAGCCACGAGACCATGTTCAACACACCGATGATTGTGTAAACCCAACATCTGAGGTTCTTCAGTGTCAGCAGTTTGAGGACATAATGAAAACTTCATCGGTGTGGTGGATGTTAACTGAAAGGTATTCTGTTGCTGATACAGCTTGAGTGAAATCAATAACCATTTAGTGAATTATGTGTTCATGCCAAATTTGATGAGTCTCTCACAGACTCAGATCAGAGTTCTGCCCAGTCTTTGGTGAGCTGCCAGTTAATAATTGCTAAGTAATGATGCACATTACTGTATGAAAGTATGCTCTCTGCTCAGATAATGCCATTGATTTGTGAAAGAGTAAGCCCATGCTTATTCTCCATTTTCTCCACGTTACATAAGCTGCAGCCCCGACAAGCTAAATGTCAGACTGTGCAGTTATTAAACCCTCCACTAGAGTTTCAACAGCACTAGGGACGTTTTGCGGTACTGTGTGTTTTTTGACCACAGGAACTAAGGTCTGGATTTAGTTCAGGGGGAACTGATCTAATATGAACAATTTTAGGTGATGTACACTCATCACTGCCTGTCTGGTCTTTAGTCCAGTTTATGAATAACAGAAATCCCATTGAAACCACAACAACAAAAAGCAGCAGCACAGAACTCATCAGGGAATAGATGAAGCCTCAGCTCAGTGTCTGCTGTGAATGAATGATGTGATCTCTCAATGGTCTTTGGAGTTTCACATGACTTCACAGGCCTGCTCCTGTGTGAAACAGCTCTTTAATGACCACCTCTGACCCTTACCTGTGACCTTAGTGACCTTAGCCACTGTGTTAGCCTGGTAGGACCAGTGGTCGCCTCCTTCATCACACAGTTCCTCATGTCTGAGGCTTTTGGCCAGCCATCCTGTGGAAGCTCCCTAAAATACACACGCAGGCTTGACTGTGTGGGTGCCACCTCAGTGATTGCCTATTTAGTGAGTAATTATCCCTGTCTTCCTCATTCTCAGCCAACACATGCACTAACTGGGCTCCTCTCATTGTGGTTAATGTCTTATTTATCATAGGAGCCCAGTGTGAGTTTTGCTGGAGCAGGCATGAAGCACAGTCATCTGCAGCTCAGGAAGATAAGGACCATAGAACCAAAACAACGAGCAGGTCGGCCTTGTCTGAAGACGAGCTGGCATCAGAGAGACAGACACCAAACTGTGTGAGGTCCACAAATACTTTGATTTCCTCAAATTGTTGATAATTCAACAGTGTTAAGAAAGCTTGGGCAGAAATATCTGAAGCCTAAGACACACAATCAGATGAGTTTCCTCTGGATGTGGTGACAGGTTGTTTTCCACCACACAGAAACACGTCTTTGTCACTAAACTGTTGTGTAAAAATAGAATTGTCTGCACTGAAATTAGACCCAGTTCATGTGGAGGCCTCGGCTGGTATTTTCCTATTCCAGACACAGCTGAGTGTCTTTGATGCTGCCTCAGCCCCGCTGCTAATCTGTTTCTTTGTGTTTATTAGTAAATCAAAGGTCTAATCAGCTCTGAAGCAGCAGAATAGAGGAGGAGAAGGGGAGAGTCGGAGGAGGAGAGGAGGAGGTATAGGCTATTTTTCAATCTAATGGCCAATTAAGATCAGGCTAAGCGGGGAGGCAGGAGAGCATTGTCTAGTGCAGACCTCATTGAGACTCTAATAAAATGTCAAAATACCAGCTCTCTCTCTTTTCTTTCATGCACACAAAAACACTTTGACTCTCAAACCACTCACTTTCCAAATCTCTTTCAATTAGTTCCTGCTTTTCATGCCCTCTGTGTCTAATTTAGTTCACAAAAACCAACACGAAATCATCCCTCACTCTCAGACTGTCAGATTCATCACCCCAGTTACAGCCACTTCACATAATGGAGGTACCCCTCAGTGTGTGGGTTTATATATATATATATATATATATATATATATATATATATATATCCCAATTACAACTGGCACCACTGTTGGCTTCACACCCCTCATCTTCTGTAGCTGTTCCTTCAACCCTTGGTTTTTCTCCTGCTTCTCGTGTTGCTTCTTCCTGATGTTGCTATCGCCTTGTATTGCTACATCTATCACTACAGCTGTCTTCTGATCCTTATCTACCAGCACTATGTCAGGCTGATTAGCTAGCACCATCTTGTTGGTCTGGATCTGGAAATCCCACAGGACCTTGGCTCGCTGGTTCTCCACCACCTTAGGAGGTGTCTGCCATCTTGACCCTGGGACCTCCAGTCCATACTCAGCACAGATGTTCCTGTACACTATGCCAGCTACCTGGTTATGCCTTTTCTGCCAGCATATTACACCCTGCTGTGATGTGCTGTACTGTCTGAGGGGCTTCTTTTCACAGCCTGCATCTAGGGTCCTGCCTGGTGTGGTAGACCCCAGACTCTACTGATCTTGTGTTGAGGGCCTGTTCTTGTGCAGCCATGATTAGTGCCTCTGTGCTGTCTTTCAGTCCAGCTTTTTCCAGCCATTGGTATGTCTTCCCGATGTCAGCCACTTCTTCAATTTGTCGGTGGTACATGCCGTGCAGGGGCTTGTCTTCCCATGTTAGCCCCTACAGCTCCTCCTTGTTACTGGGCCTCTGTTAGCAGGTCATCAGTGCCACCTTCCTGATGTACTGCTCGAGGCCAACTGTCTCTTCCTGGATAGTGGCTCTGACACTCACTAGTCCTTGGCCTCCCTTCTTCTGCTTAGTGTACAGCCTCTGGTTGCTGGACTTTGGATGAAACCCTCCATGCATTGTAAGGAGTTTCCTTGTCCTGATATGGTAAATGGTAAATGGACCAGTACTTATATAGCGCTTTTCTAGTCTTAGACTACTCAAAGCGCTTTACACTGCTAGCCTCATTCACCCATTCACACCACATTCACACTCTGAATGGCCAACTGAAACTAACATAGCCATCAGCTATAACTAACACGTTCACACCACATTCATACACCACTGAACAACAGTGGGAGCAATTGGGGTTCAGTGTCTTGCTCAAGGACAGTTCGGCATGTGTCGAACCCACAACCTACTGATTGTGGGGCGACAACTCTACCAACTGAGCCACAGCCGGCCCCAGCCCCAGTGGCTCTCATCTCTTCCAATCGCCAGTATATTATCACAATTTATCCATTTATCCAATCTGAATGACATTCCGATGTCGCTGCTGTAGATCCGAGTGTGGTAGATGAGGGAGTCGATGTCCCTCTGACTCTTTGTGTACAGCTTGATGTCATCCATGTAGAGGAGGTGGCTGATGGTTGTCCCACTCCGGAACTGGTATCTGTAGCCACTCTTGGTGATGATCTCGCTGAGGTTGTTCAGGCCTATGCAGAACAGCAGTGGGGACAGAGCATCTATCTATCTATCTATCTATCTATCTATCTATCTATCTATCTATCTATCTATATATATATATATATATATATATATATATACTGTATATCAC
>CM061149.1:32865878-32943378 GCA_030710495.1 Labroides dimidiatus | reverse complement strand
TTTTGTTTTGTTTAACAAACATTCACTCATTTTGAATTTGATACCTGCGACACGTTCCTAAAAAGCTGGGACAGGGTCAACAAAAATCTGGGAAAGTTGAGGAATGCTCCAAAAACACCTGTTTGGAACATTTCACAGGTGAACAGGTTCATTAGAAACAGGTAAGGGTCATGACTGGGTATAAAAGGAGCATCCCTAAAAGGCTCAGTCGAAGGATGCGGTGAGATCTGTCACTTTGTGAGCAACTGCATGAGCAAATAGTCCAACAGTTTAAGAACAATGTCTCTCAACGTATAATTGCAAAGAATTGATGGATTTCATCATCTACAGCATAGGTGTCAAACTCTGGCCCGTGGGCCAAATTTGGCCCACAGTGTAATTATATTTGGCCCGCGAGGCAATTTCAAATTAATATTAGAGCTGGCCCGCCAGTATTATACGGCAGCAGCGCTGTAACACCGCATTCACCGCTTAATTAGCCTGTGTAAGAAGCTAATTTTGACATTTACCTCAGAAGGCTGCAAACAGAAAGGAGGCATTCAATTTTTATTTAAATTTTATTTAATATGCCATTGCTATTTTTTTATTATTATTATTATTATTATTATTATTATTAGTATTATTACTATTAGTATTAGTATTAGTATTAGTATTATTAGCAACTCGATTTTGCACGCCTGCTCTTTAAAGTTATATACGCCTTGCTTGTTCAGTATTCATTGTTAAATCAAAACTTGTTTGGTTCCATATTAAAAGGTTCATTTGTTCAACCTTGGCCCGCGGCTTTGTTCAATTTCAAATTTTGGCCCACTTCGTATTTGAGTTTGACACCCCTGATCTACAGTCCATAATATCATCAAAAGATTCAGAGAATCTGGAGAAATTTCTGCTAATAAGCAGCAAGGCCGGCTTCTCTGGGCCTGAGCTCATCTGAGATGGACTGATGCAAAGTGGAAAAGTCTGCTGTGGTCTGATGAGTCCACATTTCAAATTGTTTTTGGGAATCATGGACGTGGTGTCCTCTGGGCCAAAGAGGAAAAGAACCATCCGGATTGTTATCAGGTCAAAGTTGAAAAGCCAGCATCTGTGATGGTACAGAGGTGTGTTAATGACAACCAACCAAAAGTTTGTTTTGAGAAGAATAAAACTGCCAGTGTCAGCATACATTTTGAGTCAAAGCACGTACCCTATGACACTTTAGCTCACATGTGTGATCATTGTGCAGAGCAAAGGTGAAAGTGAATGTTGTTGAAGTATCACATAATAAAGCCACTTCAGGGCTTTGTAAGTCACATGTATTTTAAGTGGCATCATTTATCTGCCTATGACGTGTGGATTGATGAAATATCCACACGGCTAAATAAAAGAGAAGAAATACTTATCAACCTGAAAACATGTGCATTCAAATACATACCCCTGAACTGTCAAATTACTGTTAACATAATTTTCCAATTAGCATAGCTTTCTATATCCTGATTAAACCCCAGTCTCATCCGTCTCCCCCTCTCTGCAGAATAAAAGCAGAGAATAACTGTATGTATGTACGTAAGTGGAAACATCTGTAGCCTCTGTTGATCTATTATCTTCCTAATCATATCTTCCCAGAGAATAAGTGAAAAAGAAATAAAAAGGATGGTTACAGGAGAGAGAGAGAGAGGGAGAGGGAGAGAGAGAGAGAGAGAGAGAGAGAGAGAGAGAGAGGAGGTAAATAAAGACAGAGATGAGGTGATAATAACTATGATAGAAGGATGGAGAGGAGAGATAAATATAGCATACGAGGAGAAGAGAGCACTGATTAGACCTGGCTCAGGAGATGTCATTGTTAATTACCACCCCCTCACCCACCTGCACCACACACACACACACACACACACACACACACACACACACACACACACACACACACACACACACACACACAAATCATACAAAGTAGCAGCTCAGCACACACCATCTTTTTTTTTCATCTTTTTTATTTATAAGCTCTTACTCAGAGATTAAAGAAACAATGGTGATTGGAAAATACGCTGCAGACATGAAGCTGCAGAGTTTCTTTGTAAAGGTTTCAAACGTCTTACCTTATTTTATATAATATAATAGAAAAAGATTGAAGTGATCAGCTGAGCTTCTACTCTTACACCTCATGCCCAGAAACATCACAGCTGTACATTATTCTTCACATCATGAGATCATCTACAGACTGTTCGTCCCTGACCTCTGAGGGTTCACCAAACAGGCTAGATACTCAGAAATATCTCGAAACACTCTAACGCTTTCTGTGCATTTTAAGCTTGAATCCGAAACACGCTATACTTGCTATTAGAGAACCTCATAAGAAGCTTGAATTAAAATGAAATCAAGCCAAAAGATTGGAAGAGGTTGGCATGTCATTAACTCATACTATGTCCATGAACAACAGAATAAATGGAAAAGAAAATATCCTGCTCCTTTCATTGGGCTGTTCCTCCCCACCACTTCAACCCACTGCACAATCCAGATCCTGTTAGCCACATTAGCTTGCTCTTCTTGGGCACTCAAACAGCCAGAGAAACCCAGCCGAGTCTCAGGCCTTCCTCAAGCTGTGAGTGGAATAGCTTTGCAATTTGTCCTGGCACAAAACAGCATTTTGATCTTAATGAATGGCAAAGGGCTACTATTAGAAGAGAGAGGGATTATTTGGAGGGGTTGGTTTGTGGCACGTGTGTGTGTGTGTGTGTGTGTGTGTGTGTGTGTGTGTGTGTGTGTGTGTGTGTGTGTGTGTGTGTGTGTGTGTGTGTGTGTGTGTGTGTGTGTTTGTTTGTTTGGCATCTGAGAGGTTACCACTCTGATCCTGCATTTAAAGGCTCACTGCAGGACCTCTTCATGGGACCCTCAAAGAGATGGGCCGTGTTTAGAAGTCACTTTATTAAATCCACAGCAAACACACACACTCACACACACTCACACACACACACACACACACACACACACACACACACACACACACACACACATACACGACAGCAATAGGGTTACTGAGCTGTGCCTCTGATTGGACAAACTGGCGATCTAGATATCTATTTAACTGCAGAGTTGGAAAAAAAAAAAAAATCACTCCCTGCACAGGGTGTGCCAGTAGTGAAATTAGCGATTCAGATGGGAGACATTCTTTGTAGCAGGCTGTAAACATGTTTGTGTGTCCTGAACAGCAGCTCTTCCTCTGAGTCTCTCTCTTCCTCTCAGTCAGTCAGTGATTCTTGATTCGAACGTCATGAACAGAAACAATCAGGGAAAAATATCTCTGATTGTTTCAGCAGCTTTTAGTTTGCAAACCGTTGTTTCATCCCACTAAATTCTCAGCTTGTTGGATTATTATTCACCACTGGCCGTTCTCAGGACGATCGTGAGCAGAACTAAACGTTCGGCTGTGTTTCAGTTTACGAAACTTTGATTCACAGGCAGAGCTGCTAAGAGTACTGAACGATTCAGTGAACGAATCTTTGGAACAAATCACTTTAAACTGATTCTAATGATCTGGTTCACTGAAAGGAACTGTTTTTCCCATCACTACAATGAGATGCATCTTTGAAGAAGATCTGTATGACATTGCTTATTATTGCTAATATTTAGTTTCAGTTATGACAGTTTATGTTTCTCTTGGCTATTCTGTCAATGAACAAAATAAATCGTTTTTCAGTGATTAATTGAAAATGTAGAGATATGTTTAAAGGACGTCTAGGTGAGAAAGTGAGAAAGAGATGAAACTTAAGCAGTGAGTTTCCCGGCTGAACGCCGTAACTCCAGTTTGTCATGCTAATGAAGAGCTATGCTGTAATCTGTGGGTGTGTTTGCATGATTCTATGATACATTTGTCATGATTATTTCTCAGAGAAAACTTATAGACACAAACTGCACATCAAATGTCTGAGTAATAAAGAATGAGGGGGACAGGAGTGTGTGACCTGATAACTTTTCACTGTAGAGACTGAAAATGTCCTGGAAAATAAACTCAGAAAAAGCAGGAAGTCTGGTCATGTGAGATATTTATGGTGACTTCAACCATGTCAACCATGAATCTAAATGTTTGGGTTTTTTTTTGTTTGTTTGTTTGTTTGTTTGTTTTTTTCTTCCAAATCCATCGTTCACTCGTGTAGTTTATAAGAAGCAAGTGATCTGGTCTCCCCTGGTGTCACTCTTTCTACACAGAATTAAAAACCATTGTTATGAGGTCTGGGCCAATCAGAATCAAGTATTAAACACAGTCAGGTAAAAGGGGAATTTGATTAGTAGTCTTTGGTCAAGAGCTCAGAGAGTCACTTTGTTCCTGTCATGTTTTTTTTTTCCTTTACCAGCACAGCTCTGTTGTTCGTGGGGAAAGTATCTAAACAAGGACATGAATGCACCCCCCAAACTGTGCAGTCTGACTCCACACACCGTCACACACTCTGCAGCCCGTTCTCTCCCAGTCTTACCTGCAGGCTGAAAAGATGCATGCTGCGTAGATCCTTTCTTTAAATACGTCAGAGTGCAGATCCATGATAACTAGGAGGAGCTGTTTGTGTATCCTGTGGCTTTGCAGACAAAAGTGTCTTACCGTGATTGTTGCCAATTTGATGTCTTTGTTTAATGTCTCGCTTCAATCTGTTTCGTAAATATGGCAGAAATGCTTTATAGTGACTCCAAATAAGTAAAACGCCTCATGCATAAATTATGCATTTTCCACATTATCCTGTTTGTGTGAAAAATGCCATTCTGACTAAAAACAGTGATAAAAATAAAACAAACAAGCCGAGGAGTCAAATCTGACGACGCACGGCGTGGCGTTCGCATTGTCTATCATCCCTCCCCGGGACAGTTTCTGTCACATCAAAAAGCTGGCTGCGAGCACAGATTTAGACATATGTCTCATCACTTTCTTCTTTTTCCTCCAGAATGCAGGAAGCGCTGATGAAAAGCAGCCATTTTGTTATTTACATTGAAAGTGCTCTCCATCCAAACTCGGTCATGGCTTGAAGCAGCGTTTATCTGTTGCCCTGCCCCCCCCCCCCCCAAACAGCCTTTGTCTTTCCTCCCTCTCCGTCTCATCTGTGCACACAGGGGCCGTGTGTCATTTCTGTTTGATGTGCAGAGAATGAATGAAGCAATCTGTACCATCGACATGAGGCTCCCCTAATGTGCATACAGCCAGGCAGAGTAAAATATGGACATCTATATGAATTACACTCCTAACAAAGGCAGGCCATGCATACAGAAATGTATAATGCAACATATGAAGCACACATGCCAGACAAATAGGACACACACACACACACACACACACACACACACACACATTTACACACACACACACACACACACACACACACGGTGTAAAAAGTGCTGACTGGCTTTCCTGCCTCCTTGGTATCCTGGGAGCTTTCAGCAGAAATTCCCAAGCTGTGAGGTCATAAAAGACTTTCGTCTGATTCTTTATGTCTTCATTAAAAAGTTAGATCTTACACAACAATTAATTAATCACATTTTTCTGTAAACTATTGGTTTTACTCAGCTCCACATTTCCCTAAAAAAAAGAAAAAAAAGCACAAATATTTAAATGAACAGTGTTTTTAATGAGAAGCATAAAACATTACTTTCCACACCGCTGTGTTGATAGCTTTACTTTGATTGGTTGTGAGCAATGTGTCATAGATCCCCCAGGTTATTAATCAGTAATTTCTCGGTTTAATTCCATTTCATTTTATTATTATTTTCTGTTAATACTTTAATGTTTCCAATTGAAAAACTGCATTCTTTATCCTGACTGTTAAAAATACAAGGTTAAATTTGATATAAAGGATGCAAACAGTAAATGTTTGATCTGTTTTTTCATGTTTCTTGGTTGAAGAGCCCTGAGGTGACTGGACCAGGATCAGGACAGGATCACTGGAGGCAGATTCATTCAGGAAACAGAAACATGTGACCAAAGCTAGTCTCATTTAAACACATCGGATGAATGAAGGCTGCTGTTTTTGATTTGAGTCTGTGAGAGTATCTTCACAGCAGGGGGGGTCGCAGTCTGAAAAGTCTCCTCATGTCATCAGAGGAAGGATCAGGGTGGGATGGATGCAGGGCACCCGTGATTGCTGTATTTTCTCTCTCTCTCTCTCTCTCTCTCTCTCTCTCTCTCTCTCCTTTCTTCAGCTGTTATAGTTTGTTTGTACTATTTTACCAAAAGTCTTACTCCCTCTCCAGGTCGATGGGCTCTGTTCAGACACATGTCAGAGAACGTGAGCCTCTACCCTCAGGGATGGATGGCAGCACTCTTTGGAAAGACAAGCATTGTTTGGGATGACGGTGTGGCCATGGAAGAGTGTGAAGAGTAACTCTCCGTTAAAGGAAGAAATACAATCAGTATTAAATCAATAAAATCACTGGCAATTGTTATAATATATGAATATTGTATTTTTATTCATTGATGTATTTTCTTTGCATTAGGTTCCTGCTCACACTTCCAAAATCTGACAAAGTCCAATTCTGCTAGAACGTCCTGCTCTATGTATGTTAGCCCACCTGTGTTTTCTGCTCAGGCAGAATAAAGATCCTCTTTAAAGCTATCATTGTGAATGTGAGACTGCATGGTGCTCTGTCTCTGTAATGTCCACCTTTGACAGTGTGCACACAGCGTCAGATGAAAGCTGTGCCGGAGTCAGGCGCTCTTTGTTTGGAGCGATGTGAAATTGTTAACGTTCCTTTTGACTCTTTAAAATTTTCACTTTCGCAAAAATGAATCTTTTAGTAAACCCTGAATGTAACCAAGCTCCTGATCTTTGTCGGCTCATACTTTTGCACTCCATGAAAGTATTTCTGGATGACATTTCTTACAGTTGAATTTTGTTTACTTAAATTTCAGAGAAATTTAAGGTCACAAACCAAAAAGGCAATTACTGAGCCTTTCTCCTTATGTGCACTCAGAGACAGAGAGAGAGAGAGAGAGAGAGAGAGAGAGAGAGAGAGCTGACTGGGTAAATCAATCTCTGAACTAAGCACAACGACAAAGCTCTGCCTCAAAATGCTTCTTTTAATTCAAAATGTCTAAATGCTCTGATAAATCCTAAAAAGGCTTTTTGCATATGGCCCCCTCTGCTGTTCACAGCAGCCTGATTAAACATGCATTCCTACAAAGACTGAGAAAGATAAATATCCATGTTTCATTAATTTCATAATAATGCAAAAACCTTCAGTTTAAAGATGGATGAGCACCACCAGCTAGTTGCTCTCTTTTTATAATACGTTAGCGACTGATCTCCCTCTGACTGGAGACTATCCACAGGGGGGCTGCTGGTCCAGTGTAGTCCCGTTTTCGTCTTTCCATTGGATATATACAGTTACTTTTTCCCCAAGTATGTTATCACAGTATAAAATCTGCTCCTGACCATCCGGCACGGCCCAGACTCCCCTCCACCGCTCCCCACCTCACACATACAGGAGGAGGAAGAGCGGCGTCTGTGGCGTTGGTGAGGCGGTTTGGGGAAATCAGAGAGTACGGCCGAGAGATCCGAGGGGAAATTAGCCAGCACTTAGCTGCACACATGCACACCAGGCCCAGCTGGGAGAACCAGCCTCAGATCCAGCATGGGGGACATGAAAGAAACACCAGCCCTGCTGCCGAAGGGAGGAGAGTCTCTCTCCTCTCTCCAGCTCTCCCCTTTCTCTGTCTCCTTCTTAATCTTCTCTGCATTTGCTCTGTCCTCATCTTTCATTCTCTCTTCCTCCCCTCCATCATTCCCTGACTCTCTCTGAGGTTTTCAAGAATGCATGTGTGTGTGTCCGCAAAAGGGCCTGTCCTATTTCTCTCTGTGTGTGTCTGTTTGTGTGTGTGTGTGTCTGTGTGTGTGTGTGTGCTGTTGTTTTTTGTTGAACAAAATGTCCAACAAACATCAAACGCTGGTGGAGTGGGAGACGTTTGGAGGGGGGCAAAGAAGGGGGGGAAACACTAGATGGTGAACAGACTGTTCAAAGGGCCAACATGGCAGCCCTTTGACTAACATCCTGGGGACATAGCTTCACTCTCACACAAACACACACTCACAGGTCCCCTATGAGTCAGGGGTCATAGCATTTACAAGGCACTTGGTGCACAGTGGCATCAAAACAGTCCCCCAGCCAATGAGAGACAAACAGAGGAGCCTGACAGCAGCATGCAGAGAGAGAGAGAGAGAGAAAGAGAGAGAGAGGGAGAGGGGGGGGGTAGTCTACAAAAATAATGTTTTTCACACTAAAAATCTGCAGTTATAGCTAAGTTGTATTGACGTTTTGGAGCCTGATGTGCAGAAAGTGACAATAAAATAATGAGTCCAAGCATCGCTATTTAAAGTCAGATGAAAAGCGTCATAGGAACAAAGAAACATAGGGGAAAAAAAGTAACAAAAACCTGAACTCAATGTTAGACCTGCTACATGTACAGTGGTTGTGTTTAGCTAACATCATGACTCATCATCATCTTCAGTTCGAAGATCCTTCAGATATTTACGAACATACTAACAAAGATTCATCATTCATTCATTGGCTCTACTCTCAGATTTAATGCAGTCAGATATTTGTTTACAGTTCATCCAGAAAGTCTTCACAGTGCTTCACTTTTTCCACGTTATGTTACAGCCTCATTACAAAATGGAATCGATTCTTTTTTTCCCTATTAATTCAAAGCACAACACACCCTAATGACAACATGAAAAAATAGTTTTTGAAAGCTTAGCAGATTTATTGAGAATAAAAACTAAGTCATCACATGTCCATAATAATTCACATCTTCTGCTCAGTCCTTTGCTGAAGCTCCTTTGGCAGCAGTTTCAGCCTCAGCTCTTTTTGAATATGTTGCCTCAAGCTTGGTTCACCTCTCTTTGGACAGTTTGGTCCGTTCCTCTTTGCAGCTCCTCTCAGGCTCCATCAGGTTGGATGGGGAGCGTCGCTGCACAGACATGTTCAGATCTCTACAGAGATGTTGGATCAGATTCAGGTCTGGGCTCTGGCTGGGCCCCTCAAGGACCTTCACAGAGTCATCCTGAAGCCCCTCCTTTGATAGCTTGGCTGTGGTCTGAGGGTCGTTGTCCTGCTGAAAGATGAACCGTGGCCCCAGTCTGAGGTCTAAAGCTCTCTGGAGCAGGTTTTCATCCAGGATGTCTCTGTTCATTGCTGCATTCATCTTTCCCTCAATCCTGACTGGTCTCGTAGTTCCTGCTGCTGAAAAACATCCCCACAGCATGATGCTGACACCACCATGCTTCACTGTAGTGATGGGATCGTCCAGGTGATGAGCAGTGCCTGCTTCAGTGTGTGTGTGTGTGTGTGTGTGTGTGTGTGTGTGTGTGTGTGTGTGTGTGTGTGTGTGTGTGTGTGGCTGAACTCTGCTGTGTGCGATGCAGAGAGCAGAGGAGAAATGTAAATGCATGATCATAGGCAGAAAGACATCCCGTCATGTAAATAAGATAAATAAGATGAATCTAATTAGTCTCTTAGTCACACACTGTAGCTAACAGCTGTTGGTGTGAAGGGCCCTCCCCTGAGCAGGTTTATGTGTTAACAAACCTGCAGGTCTCAGGTGAGGAGTGGAAGTACTGTCCAGTGTTCCATGTATATTTAACATCCTGCAGACATCCTTCATTGCTGGTCCTTGTGACATCCTGTTTTTTTTTTTACTGTTTATAGTCATTAACTCACCCAGTAGCTGACCCTAACCAAAGGGCAACATCTGGTAGAGAAAAATGAAGCCCATGCTGAAGTGCTAAAAGTTGCTGTTCATAGAGAATCCTCTAGAGGCTGGCTGCAGACGACTGGAAGTCACAAACACATCAAGCCAAAAAAACTGACTTTTACGGCATTAAAAAAACATATTTACAGGCTGGTTCAAAAAACAGCTTGGGTCTGAAACTAATTTGGCTACCAGCACACACTGTATGGGGGGTAATTTTTTTTCTAATTCCGCGGTTTAGATGCTGTTAGGATTACAAGTGTGTCAAATCAGAGGCTGAGCTCAGCTCACGTGACTGTCAGGCGCCCTATAGCAGTTAAAACGTAAGCTCAAGTCTGCGTCACATCCAAGATGGCCCTGTCCAATGATTGGCTTCATTTGACTGGATCAGGAACAGACAGGTGACATCACGGAGACTACGTCTATATTTTATACAGTCTATGACCCTAACCCTAACACTGCAGAACTAATAAACACATCACATTCCTCAGGAGACCCTCTTTAAAATTATTTATTTATTTATTTATTTATTTATTTATTTATTTATTTATTTATTTATTTATTTATTTGTCACATCTCCTCATGTCACCTCTGAGTTTGTCTGTTAGATTCTTTGGATTGTTGCTGTGGACGGCCTGCTGCCATGGACCTGACAGTCTCCAGCTGCTACGGCTTCTTACAGTTTCTCCATCATCATCGCTACAACACAGAACTATGGACTCTGTGTTTATGTCTCCCTGTGTCTGTGTCTCTCTGCCCCCCCCCTTCTATCTCTCTCTAATCCCATCACAGTCTCTCTCTCAGATGTCTGTCTAACATGAGTCTGGTTCTGTCTGAGGTTTCTGCCTGTTAAAGGGAAGTTTTTCCTCTCCATTGTAACTTGCTGAATGCTGTAAAGGTCTGTACTCATGGTGGGTTAAGATGAGATCAGACTTCTTATCTTGTCTTGATGTTGGGTTTCTGTTAATAAAATTTTATTATCATTTACAGGTCTAGACCTGTTAATGCTTGTGGAAAGGGCCTTGAGATAATGTTTGTTATGAATTGGTGCTATATAAATAAAGATTGATTCATCCATTCATTTAACCGCCAACATGCTGGCTTTATATGCATGCTTGTTGTGTGGCAAGAAATCAGCAAATAACAAAAAAATAATAACAATGAGTTGAACAACATTATCAATATATGTCATCAAATTCAAGTTTTGTTTTCATAGTGCTACAATTTGTAAATGAAAAAAAAATCTTGTTTAGATTATTATTCATTATATTTTGAGCATGTATAGAATGTTATCACTGTATTGTCTTTATTGTGAAGGTAAAATAGATTTTGTGGTTCCAGAATGACTTCAATCCAGATGAGATGAGGCCAAATGACTCCTTTGATTGTAAAGGTTGCAGACCCCTGGTCTACACAAACTGTATTTTAACATGTGTGCATCATAATACCTCTACAGGAGGGGAAGGACAGGTGAGACAAGAGCCTGGACAAGAGAGGATAACATCTGTCAGTCAATTCGCTATGCAGCTACGTCTCCAGGTCGAACGTGTTGGTGCTTCTCGCTTTACATTTTCTATCAGTCTTACTGTGTGTTTGTGTGTCCTCTCACCCCTCCTTTCCTCTCTCCTCCCTCCTCATCTCTCCTCCCCCTCTCCCTCTCTCTGCGTGCCCACAGCCCAGCAGTAATTCTGTGTTTATCAACTCTTTATTATGGCCCCTCGCATCATCATTTACAATGGTAGCATCTGCTCATTGCTTAGCCCGAGCATGGGGCAAATTGCTTTCATAGGAAAAAAAACAGCATCACATACACACACAGACACACACTCACATGGACACACACACAGCAGAAGCAACTGTGCAGAAATCAAGACACCAGGCCCCAGCCTATTTACGACGGCTGTTAACTTTCCCGGCTGAATCCCACTCAAACACACAAACACTTCACTTCTTCTAACAGGATCATATGATTAGCTGGCCACCATCAGCGAATCAAAATGAGTTGCAAATCCAATGAGGGAGCCGTTTTGATTTTCCTTTCATTTTTTTTTTTAACATCTACCTGACGCCGCAGTGTGAAAAACAAATATCACATCTGGCCTCTCTGCCTTAATTTCTGTGTTTGGCTCAGCCTAATTTAGCTGCTAAAGCAATGTGGGAAACAGTGGGGAAGCAGAAAATGGCAAGACATCCTATCTTTGTTGTCCACATTTAACACATTAGCATTCCCTTATTGGGAGGTGGGTGAAGAGATGGCAAGGTGAATGTGTGGAGGAACTTAGAAGTGGGAAAGAGGAAAAAAAAAAATCACACATAGCTTGTTAAGAGTGATCTTTCCAATTATGAAAAGCTCCTCATCTCCGTCCTGCAGGGATGTGAAAAAGCGTCTAACAGAAAGTGAAACTGGATTAGAAAAAAAAAAAAAAAAAAAAAGCGAACACATGAGGAAATGTGAAGCCACAACACACTGCTATAAAAAAAGAGACACCCGCTAAAAGCCTGAGTAATTATCAAATGCTATGAGGGCAAAAAATAGTGTTAGCATGTCTTTAACTGCAGTGTTAGTTCTGGTGTTACTTAAACTTAAGACCATATTGTTCCCTCCCCCTCGTTGTCTATATGATGGAGGATATTTTCACACCTCCACTCCTCCACTATCTGCTGTTTTTAGCTGCATTCACACCATAAAACACAGCTCTGTCTTTGTGAGGTTATCCTTCACGTTAGCTCCTGTTTCCCTCAGCCCCACGGTGAACATCTTTAAGACTGACTCATGCTGTAAGCAAACATGTCTCACTTTGACATGCCTTTACTCACTTTACTCTGGTTTTATTGTCAGAGTAAAGTGAGTAAAGGCATGTCAAAGTTGACTGCTTCATGTTTTATTTCAGTGTTTTTTTTATTTATTTATTATATCCTTTGAAGATAATTTATTTGAATCAGTTTTCCTGTTGACATTTATTTTACAGTGTATCCAGTGTTCATTGAATTTATTAAACCACCAGGCAGGTGAGACGTTATCCATGAACATTCAAATTTACAAGTTCAGTTCATTTGATGGGATTTGACTTAAGTCAAAGTCTCAGTCTGTAAATGTGCTGAAGTCAAAGTGAAAAGTCCTCTCTTTAAACTCTCCTTAAAGTCCAGAGTCCTTCTCTTTAAATCAGGGGCTGTGAAGTGAGGGGGGTTAAACACAGTCTGAGCTCCAAATGCAGGCTGAACATCTCTTCCTGTGCTGATAGTTGGAATCTAACCAACTGGAGGTGAACAGTTTTTTTTTTTTTTTTTTTTTTTTTTTTTTGTCCTGGCTTTAACATCTAGTGGACTGACTGATAAGCCACAAAGTTATTATTTTGACTTTACTGTGGATAAAAACATTATGTTTGATGTTTGTTTCCATGCAGGTTAAAAAAAAAAAGGAAAGCTATGATGGAGGATTAAGGTCATGCTTAAAAAAAAAAAAAAAAGGGAAATTTATAACAATAAATCAGAGATTAAGGAGAATAAAGTCATAGATCAACAAGATTAACATGAATAAAGTCATAGATTAATGTAAATAAAGTCATTGATTAATGAGAATCAAGTTGTACAATAATGTGAAAAAGTCAAGATTAATTATTATAAAGTCATAGTTTAACATAAAGACATAGACTAATGTGAATAAAGTCATAGATTAACATGAATACCGTCGTAGATTAAGGAGAATAAAGTCATAAATTTATTAGAATAAAGTCATTTATTTATAAGAATAATCTCCTTAATTTAGTAGAATAATCTGTTTATTTTAGTCTGTATCTTGTCTGTCTTAAAAGAGCAGCAGTAATGTACAAAAATGAGGAAAACGGAGCATCTTATGAAGTTCTACTTTAGGTTTGAACTTGGCCCTAATCCTCCGTTGTAGTGTGGTAGCCTACGGTGCTACATGTTTCAGCTGCCTTCATCAGAAAGCTCCAGGTTCTCCAACAAACTGTTGGCAGAGATATTAAGAAGGCTGTTTGTCAAAGCTGGAACTCAACACAACTTCATCAAGAAGACGCTCTCAGTTCATCCTCTGTGAGGAGGAGGATGGACGCTCCTACAAAACAACCTTTCAGAATTATTTTTTTTTTTTTTTTACATCATTTAAATCAATTCATGAATATAATCTCAGAAATTTACAATTTTATTCTCGTTAATCTTTATTCTCATAAATTTATGACTCAATTCTTGTCTTGTTTTTTTTTTATTTTGCCCCAATCCTCCGACGTACAAAGTGATGGAGTCACAGGGAGTATTTTCCTGAAATAATAAAATCCTCATTAGGTTGATATCCTGGGTCCATTAGTTTATTTCTTTTATTTGGTGAGTTGGGTAATAAGCTATATAATGTACTGTTAGTAATAACCAATTAGATCCATCATAATGATCATGGAGCTTCAGGACATTTGCCTCCTATATTTTCTGTTCATCTGTCTTTTCTGTCTTTGTCCTTCTTTGGGCCTGAGTGTCATTAAGGTGGAGCAGTTTTAAAATGCATCCTGTCTGTATTTTCAGCAGACCAAACAAGCTGTGAGGGCTACAGTGTAACCCCCCCCTCATTATCTTATAATCACATACTTTTATTCTGCATCATTCAGCATCTCTTAAAGCCAAGAATGAACAATATCAGTGAAGGAAATCTACACATAACACAACAATAAGACATACAAGGAAGATAAAGTGATTCAGTCAGTAAGGTGACGTCCAGTTCTGTCTATTAATGGTCCACTAACACAATTTGAATGTAATGTGATGAAATCATATTAAAGGCACTCAATCAAACAAATAACTTAATCAAAAACATGCAATCAAAGGTTAATATGTCAGCATGATTCTTTTGATTTATTCACATGAGCTGAATGCAGCTCTGAGCACAGCTGAGCTCTGACAGTACCTGAACACAGAGCCTCCCTTCACCACAGATATGAACTGAGCTCAATGCTTGTTGTCTTTACATGTCTATTTGTATTTAAGTGTGTGTGTGTGTGTGTGTGTGTGTGTGTGTGTGTGTGTGTGTGTGTGTGTGTGTGTGTACTGCTTCTTTCTGCTGTGATATAAGCTGGATCTGTCAAAACAGATTGACGTGCTTGTTGTAGTCACTCAGCGTGACACACTGACATTCATCTTTTCTGGTGTTTATGAGTGTGTGTGTGTGTGTGTGTGTGTGTGTGTGTGTGTGTGTGTGTGTGTGTGTGTGTGTGTGTGTGTGTGTGCATGTGCAAGCGCACATGTGCGTGTTTGTGTGTGTGTGTGTACAGACGGTTGGCAGTAAAAAGGGGGGGTTGGGTAAAAGATCTTTGCCATTCATGATTACACACGTAGACACACACACACACACACACACACACACACACACACACACACACACGCACACACACACACATCCCCAGCAGCTATGTTTCTCTGCTGAGGGATGCCGTCACCCATCAGGGTCTTTTGGATAAACACACACACACACACACACACACACACACACACACACACACACACACACACACACACACACGCACAGCGGTGCTTCCAGGAGGCTGAGGGGTTACTGTTATTATACGATGATCAGATGCAGCACATCTCAATAAAGGCTGTGCCATAGCTTTAAATGTAAATCCTAAACAAAGTGACAGATAGATTCTCTGTTCCATCCTGTAACGTGTGACCAGAGCTCAGTTTGATGTCCAAATACAGAGCCCAAATAAACCTGCAGCAGATTTATACCTCAGCTATAAAGTGCTGTGACCTCTCCATGTGATATACAGCTGGTCTGCCTCATGGCCCGCCTGTATCATATTCATATAGGAAATGATTGAAGAGTGTATATCTTCATATGGAGGCTCACCTTTACAGCAGGAGGCTCTGTGTTGTGGATATTAGGTTTGGGAGTCCCCCCAGTTGTAAGAAGCATCTCTGCTGGGACTCAGCTCATTCTCTGTGTGTCTCTATAAAGAGAGGGGGAAGAGAGAGAGGAGAGCAACATCATTATGCACAGGGAGGGAAGTGTATGTTAAATTATTGCATGTCAAATTGACTTTCAGAGAGGACAGGTTTCCACTTACAGGAGCCTCCTGACGCTTTAAGAGAAAGAGTCTGACTGAAAGGAGACCCCTGGCTGCTGCAGAACATCTGCAGACCTCATATGGAAGTGCTCTGGTGGGTTTGAGCTGACCTGGTAGGAGATGGTCTTCACTTCTGAAACATTAGTGTGAAAAACTGTCTGACAAACTTTCCTTGTATCCAGCAGCAGCTGAGCTCAATGAAGTCACTCTGTAAGTTGTTTCAGAATATGAAACCTAAACACAAGTATTAGAAACTGCAGTTCCTCCAGTGTCCACTAGAGGCTGTGTGTAGGAAGAGCAGAAACCACACACACACACACACACATTGAAGAAGTCAATGTTTACAGCCTGGTAAAAAACATGACTTTAGTTTGAATAGCTTCTATTTTTTGCCAGCACACTTCAGTCTGAACAGAGAAGGTCCACCTGCACAGAAAGTCAGGCACCAGAACAACACCCAACATCTGCTAAATTTCAAACTAAAGCATATATATATATATATATATATATATATATATATATATATATATATATATATATATATATATATATATATATATATATATATATATGATCCTATTTCATGAGGACTACAATTATTGATGTTGCAGACTAAACTTTTAAAGTCCAAATATTAACAACAAACAAAGAAACTATGTAACGCTTCACTCAGCAAGTGTATCAGTGCATGATCGCCCCGACACAACTTGATTTTTATTCTGATGTGATGACAGAGCAAACTTCATTCTGCTGTTGTACTCAACGAGTCTTATGAGTCTCACACACCAAAGATCCATAGACTGTACAATACACACCACGTCAACATTTTAAAACCAGCTGAAATTGTGCACTAATTTACATTTTGCACTGTTGGATCTTAAAAAGGTTCTCAGTAGAGTTTCAAAATACAAAAAATTAGAAATGAGAATAAGACCCAAGAGTGCAAATTGTAACTTTGTGCATTTTTTTCATCTGGTCTTAAATTTTGATCAGGTGTGTATAGGGACGAAATCTATGTGGTGTCACGAGTTTTGGTTTTTCAGTGAAGGCCTTATTGGAAACTCTGAACTCAACCTAGTTTTTGCACAGTAAGGATGAGGTAAATAGGCGGGCCTTCCTCCTCTTTCAGACTGCTACAGGGTGCCCACCTGTCAGTCAAGTCATCCGTGCCCTGATGTTTTTTTTTTTTTTTTTTTGTTTTTTTTTTTCCCTATGGAGGGAGTTTCCTTGTTTTAATACAACTCTGTTATTCTGAAGTTGTGAAGAAGACAGCTATTTGGTTAAGATGAACCGTGTGTTGGGCTTTGTTTGAGCCTACAGTGAACTTGACATGAGAATCAAAAAAAAAAAAAAAAAAAAGGTTTTCATGGAATTTATTAGCTGCCAGTAAGTGATGTTAATCATTCAAAAACACCATCTCCCTCCCATCCATCTGTGACCCTCTCTCTACTCAGCTGGTGTCTGTTAAACACCAGTTTATTAACATGATCATTTACTGACAAGACCAGCCCCCACACCTGAGGAACACCCCAGATTTCTCTGACATGAATACAAACGTCCATAAAACAGAGTCCTGATTCATTCACAAAAAATAATAATCATTTGACTGATTAATAACTTCATTTGAAGAGAGATTTAATCCAGGACAGGCTCTCCTTCCCTTCCTCTCACTCAATCAACAGATTACACACACACACACACACACACACACACACACACACACACACACACACCTACACACACACACACACACGCAAAAGGTGGAAAAGTTCGATCCAAACATCATCACACTCTGAGACACAGACCTTGTTTAGAACAGAATCCTCTAACTTGTGTGTAGAGGTGTGTGTGGGTGTGTGGGCCGGTGTCTGTGTGTAAAGCTGACAGTGTTTCCCTTGTGGACTGCAGACAACAAACAAGGTCCCTAGTGGATTTTGCTGGGAGAGGGTACAACACACAAACACACACTGACACACACTTTCAAACACAATAGAGACAGAACAGACACAACTCTTAGATGTCCTAGCTGCCACGGCCATCTGGTTTATGTAACCAACTCTAGTTGTGTAGGTTTGACCTGTCTGCGTGTGTGTGTGTGTGTGTGTGAGAGAGAGAGAGAGAGAGAGAGAGAGAGAGAGAGAGAGAGAGAGAGAGAGAGGGAGAGTGTGTGCTAGAGCACTCGGCAGAAGGGTGAAGGATTTGGATGTACATTTGACCTCCAGATTCTTTATTGCGCTGCCACAACTGCACGCGCTGCAGCCTCGAGGGAGTGTCCTTGTATGTCTTCATCTCAGAGAGACCAAGGAGGGAGGATGAGGAGGGAGGACGAGGAGGGAGGACGAGGAGAAAAGAGAGTGAGAGAAACCAAAAGTGAGTGAGCAAGGGAGTCAGCAGGAAGTCATAAACACACACACACACACACACACACACACACACACACATTCACAAGCAAAAAACACACGTTCTCGGGACAAAATTGATAGGCAGAGAGGATGAGACTGGGAGGTGACCTGGCTGAGCTCAGGGTGAATCATAAACCATCCCTGTGTTTTATTAAAATGACAGCATCCTCACATTACATCTCCCAAACACCAGCCAAAGTTCTCACTGTTCACACTGCACATGAGTGTGTGTGTGTGTGTGTGTGTGTGTGTGTGTGTGTGTGTGTGTGTGTGTGTGTGTGTGTGTGTGTGTGTGTGTGTGTGTGTGTGTGTAGATGGAACAAAGTGAAGGGACATGAGCCGTCTATGAGAGGGTGTTAGACAATATTTCCTCTCACATGCACAAGTATGTAATGCCTCAGTAACAGAATGACAGTGACAGTATAGACAGTATGATAGGTAATGTGAATGAGAACAGTTGTTTGTGTGAGAGAGTTTGATTGAAACGGAAGCAAAAAAAATATATATATATATATGACGTCCACCAAAAACAAAACAAGAGGAAGAAGAAGAAAAAATTGACAGACACGTGGTCGAATCAAGAGACGAGACGATGGTGGACGGGGATCGGCTCCATGAAGCTGTTGGTCTCATAAATAACTTTTTGAATGATGCAGCTGCTGTTACAACAGTGTCAGAATTGTTAGAATAAAGGGGACAACCGTCCACAGGGGCCACTAACACTGACAAAGAACTCCGGCGGCTCTTCAGAGGTGGATCAAGTACAGCTGGAGGGGCAGCAGGGAGGGGCACTTTGTCAGAAGCCACCAGAGCTAACTTAACCAGTAGGCTTAGTGTTAACCAAGTGATCCAACCCAGTTTCCAAACTCAGCAGTATTTCGGTGGCTGGGCTTCAAAGTCAAGGAAATGGTAAGTCCATTGAATAAGGTTAAAATATATTATAAGTGCTGTGGATAACAAGGCCATTACCTTTTACTGCTTCTAAGCTAATGTTAGCTTTACTTTAGCATGGTACCACCGCACATCGTCAGCACTCAGCACCGGTAATGGAATGTTAGAAGTGAAGCGTTATCATTACAATATGTCGATAAATAACATTTTGCCTTCATCTCATCACCACAGCCAAGCCAAGACAAAGGTAATGATATTGTCAATTAAAGGTCTTTGTGTATTAGGTGCATTAGTGATTAGCAGGGATTAGCCTGTCTTGCTCCAATAACATATTGGTCAATTTAATGGTGACGATCCTGCCTAAGGAAAACATCTACTGATTTTAATTTGAATCATGTTTTCTTAGACTCATTGATAGACACAACCTCACTAGACCAGCATCTAACATTACCTGGTAAATTTAAGTTCCATGTAAATCAAATTTGAGTGGTGTTCCCCAGATAACAATATATTTTTTTTTGAGATTTCTTGTTTCTTGGAAATATAAAATTGTGTTATTTTTAAATATTATGACTCGTTAAACGTCAAATTTTGAAATTGAATAGGAAAACAAAAACATAAAAAAATTCACTTAAAGTAATAGACTGTTTATTAACACCCACACGTGAAATTGAAACATAAAAACAAACAAAAAGACTAAGGCTAGACACATCTTTCTGTTCAGATTTAGAAACTGTTAATTGTTCAAAGCAAGTTCTGCCTAAAAAATGTTCTTTTTTTTTTCTTTTTTTTTTTTTTTCCCTGACAAATAACAGAAAAGAATCTATAGTGGTATCAATAAGGACTCAAATCAATAAGGAGTATCATTATCAGGAAAACAGCATTTTATTATTATTATTTTTATATTTAATTATTTATTTTTAATTTTTTGTTTAAGTTACATGAAGTATTTTTTTTAAATGTCAATCACTGTTCAAACATTTTAAAACCATTGCTCATCCCAAGACTAGAGCAGAAAATTGTTTACCAGAATTATTATCATGAGCCAAAAGTTCTTTATTGCTCTAATCTCCAAACATGGATGTTTAGTCTTGGCTTCACTAACCTGTCAATTTAAAGAGGGTACCAAAAAAAAAAAAAAGGGTGTGATTTCATTTCTCTCTGCTCATAGACTGTATAAAATATGGACATGGTCTCCATGATGTCCCCCACCTGTTCATGATACAATCAATCAGTCTTTCAATCAATCAGTCTTTATTTATATAGCGCCAATTCATAACAGGTCTAGACCTGTAAATGGTAATAAAATTTTATTAACAGAAACCCAACATCAAGACAAGATAAGAAGTCTGATCTCATCTTAACCCACCATGAGTACAGCACTTTGCAATATTTAGCAAGTTACAATGGAGAGGAAAAACTTCCCTTTAACGGGCAGAAACCTCGGACAGAACCCAACTCACGTTAGACAGACATCTGCCTCGACTGTGTTGCGATTAGAGAGAGAGAGAAGGGGGGAAGGGGGAGGGGCAGAGAGACAAAGACACAGGGAGACATAAACACAGAGTCCATATTTCTGTGTTGTAGAGATGATCACGGAGAAACTGTAACTGTAAGAAGCCGTAGCAGCTGGAGTCTGGCAGGTCCATGGCAGCAGGCCGTCCACAGCAACAATCAAATGAAGCCAATCATTGGACAGGGCCATCTTGGATATGATGCAGACTTTGAGCTTCTGCTCTAACAGCTATAGGGCGCCCATCAGTCAGGTGAGCTGAGCTGAGCCTCTGATTGGACACACTCGTAAAAATCACTCACCGTACAGTGTGTGCCGATAGCCAAATTAGCGTTTCAGACCCAAGCCGTATTTTTAACCAGGCTGTAAATATGTTTTTAATGTCGTGAAAGTCTGTTTTTCTGGCTTGATGTATTTGTGACTTCTGGTCTTTCTGCAGCCAGCCTCTACCACAGGGATGAGCAATTAATTTTTATGAGAAACCTGAATTGTGTCAGAGCTTGTAAGTCTTGTAAACCTTTATAACAACTTTATACAAAAAACAACAACAAAAGTAAACAAATAACTTAACAAAAACTTGATAATAACAATAACTTGAATGTTTTTCACTTCATTTTAACTCTTCAGTGTGAAAAATCTAGTCTGCCTTGGACTTGAACAAGCACATTGAAATCTGACTGAATTTCTGAGATGGCCACGTAAAGGACAGCGGGCTTGCGAGTGTGTCCGTAGGGAAATAATGCAAACATCACCCTTTTCAAAATAAAAGCAACACAGTTGTATTGCATGCACAGCATTCTTTTTTTCATTCATGTTCTAATTTATGATTGACCTCGTGCAGGCCACACAGGGATGTCCAAAGGGCCGGATGTGGCCCGCCGGCCGTAATTTGCCCAGGTCTGCTCTAGTGGATTCTCAATGAACAGTAACTTTTAGCACTTCCACACAGGCTTCATTTTTCTCTGATGTTGCCCCTTGGTATTACTGCTACTCCTCCTTCTGATACTAGTGCTAATAGTAAGTGTATTAATATAAATTATAATATGAATATTAATAGTAATGTCATGATACTTCATTCCTTTTTAGGTCTACCACCCAAAATCACCCCACCTTTAACAAGGATGTTATACTCCTTCCTCATCCAAGTGGGATGAAATGTGCAAGCACAAAACTAAGAGAAGGCTTCATGAATGTGGCTTTTTTTTAAGTGCCTTTGAAATGCAAAATTTCGGACAGCATGGTCCTTACAGACACAAGAGAAGCATTTGGGACAGAATTCATGAGGCAATCAGGCATTATATTGTCAGAATACTGAAGTTATGCATGCTATAGTTTACGGGTTTATTGCTCATTATTGTAATAAAAAAAATTATATTTCCGTTTTTCTTTAATTTTTTTCCCAGTATCGGGTTGTTGATGCTATGCGGAAAAGAACTGGTTTCTCCAAATTTGCGTGAGGGCCAGGAACTGAATGGCTTTATGACTCACAAATTATTGACATCCAAGGCAGTGTACATTAGGCCATCAAGGATTCTTCCAGTTCCACTAAACTATTTTTAAAAAGCAGTACATTTTACTTTGTTTCAGTCAAATAGTCTTCAATAGTCTTCTGGCAACAGGCTTGACCCCATATGTTTTATTTTTAAATCTTTGATTTATAATAACCTCTGCTTTACTGAATATATGTGGTCATATTTACTATGAAGCCTTACTTTTCCCCACTCTAACCCTCTTTTTTATACAAGTGTGCACAGTCTGCATGTACATGCAAATATCTCTACACAGAATTAAGATGGAGGCTTTGCCTTTTATTTATGATTTATGATTGCTTTATCTGTCACCATACACAAACTTAACTCAGAGTGAACACACTCAGTTGATTGAATTAACCCTGCTCTGCTGTTTTGGAGCTGAAAACTCCATCTCAGTGTAGATAATCTCAGGGTTCAGGGTAAGGCTCAGAGTTTGTTGAAGCTGCTTTCTGGAACAGATCCCTGAACTGCAAAGTGTTCAAAACAGCCTTTGTTTGAGACCCAGCTATTTATTTGTGTAAATACAGTGTTCACTTTTTTTTTTTTTTGTTTGTTTCTTTTATTTTAGTTTGACAGCTCAGATTCAGAAGACAGCTGTGTGGAAGTTGACACTACATCATCATCTAGTGACCACAGAGCTGCCACTGTCAATCAGACCAGTGAATGTATGACTACAAGGGCAAAGGGAAACTAAATGGCAACAAAACACCAAGTTTCTAGTTATCCTTTCACAGGAAGGACCAGAGCGAACCAGGTCACTGGATCACAGCAAGTGTTAATTGACACCATGACCAGAGCAAACCAGATGCCATCAACAAGTAACAATGACTATACTTCGTACCTTTCGATCATGAGTTCTGCCTCAGACTTTCCTTCTGATGATGGGGATTTAAACCAGTCTATAATGAGCATCACTGAGAGTCATGGGTAAGTGACTGGGCAGTACAACATGGCAAAATGAGTACAGTGATTGTAGATATAACCAGAACAGGGTATAGTGGAGTAAGGCTGTCATCAAATGGGGGTTCTGTCTACCATGCTCATGAGAAAAGGCCAAATGAGCAGTTCACAAGTTTTGAACATCTCATGAGCCCAACCTCAAAAGTTCCATTTGAGGGCAGCATATGTAAATGGAATCTGAAGTGAGTTATAATGTTGCTTTCTGATCAGAGCACCATCCAGGAATGCTAAGAACATCCCTTAAGACTTATATTGAGGCTGTAACAGAACAGAAATTGTGGCCTGTCTTCAGGCCTGCAGCTTCCAGTGTTGCATAATCTTGCAGAAGTGATTATATGAAAAAAAGATCCTGGGAGGAAAAAAGTATGCTTATACCTGCAAACCTATGGTATGGTTTAAAAAGTAGTCATCAGTAATGGTGAAAAATTAGTACAGCCCTTTCAACTTTAGTTAGCTGCTTTTGGTCATGTGGTAGGAAAACTATGCTCATGTCCTTAGAGCATCTGAACACATAAACACTATATCAGCACAGGAGATTCTTCCCGATCTTGCATCCCAAATTGAAACCAAAGTTGCAGATTCAACACTTGTAGGTCTTCAGTACTTGATGGTGCTATGCCTGGCTTTAAACAAGAGTCCTACAATCCCATGCACCAGATGAGCATCAAGTTCTCAAATGATTTGAGAAAGGTTGAAGAGGCTGTGGATCTGGAAGGCCCTAGGAGAGAGTTTTTACAATTGCTCATGGAAGAACTTGTATAGTCACAAATGTCTGAAAGAAGGGACAGAAAATTGACTTTGACTCTTAACAGTTCTGGTAAGTGCTATATTTCTGGTACCAGTGTATTAATTTCCTAGAATTCCCTATAATCTCATCCTGAGTTCTGTCTTAGTTTTTTACCCATCTGTTTTATCATGCGTTTTGTCTTTAATTTTATGTTTTCTTCAGCTCTAAGGGAAGATCAGTATTTCCTTGCTGGCCATGCCATTGCTGTCAGCATTGTTCATGGTGGTCCTCCCCCAGGGTTCCTTGCACCAACACTGTATTCTTGTCTGCTTGGTGGAAAGTCAGTAAAGCCTGTCTTGAAGGACATTGCTGACTCTGACTTGTATGAGAAGGTTAAAAAAGGTGTATGAGCCTTAGTTTAATAGCTCTGCCATTCACTTCACTGTTCTGAGAGGATTTCATTTGCTGAGCCAATTTCAGTAAAGTTAGACAACACTAGCTCAGCAAATGGAGGCATACTTCTTAGGCACTACTCGGGCAATCCTATAGAGAGCAGAAGGGTAGCCATCTTTTTGTAGGCCAACCAAGAAGTTAGCATTGCTCTGGTTGCCTCGTCAAAAACCCAATGATTTCTTTTGCACTGGATTTCAGATCACTATAGAAAGTAGACTCTGTGACAAACAAAGGTATGACAATTACTCATTTAATTCAGCAAAATAATCTTCACAGATGAGCAGCACTTTTATGACTTTTGAACCGTAAATGCAATTCAGAAGGAAAAGGTAATGTTTATGTCCTATGAACAAACTACACAGTGGTTCGCATCATCTTTCAGGGGGCTATATCAGAGTGTCTGTTTTGATGATGTCCTTTTAAAGACACATAAATGCTTCGCATTTCACCAGTATGTATTGATGTGGTTTATCTTATAGAACAAAACATTAATGTCTCTCAAGCTTCTGTTAACCCCAGACCTTATTTCAAGCCTCTGCCAAAAAATCCATTCAAAAAACCCATTGAGGGCGGGATGAGGGAACCGAAAGAACAAAAAATGCTAACACATTTCCTGGTTTTAGGCAAGGAAGGGAACAAAGAGGAGACATCACGGCTTTGCCATGTTCCCAAAATACCGGGGTACAACAAATTTGTGCAACAAAATCTGGACGGCACTTATTAAAAATTGAGCCAATAGTGATGCACGATTGCAGCTACAGTTAACAATATGCATGTGCTGTACCCCAGAGTTTGGGGGTGTAGCTAGGCCATAACTACTCCTCTTTCTACCCTCCTTGGTTTTAGGTCTACAAACTTCAGCTCTTTATCTCTGGCAGTGTGGAGTAGCATAATGTGAACACACAAAACCACTAATCTACAGAAAAAGTAAGATGTATAAGTTGTATTTTTTGAGTTAATTTTTAAAACCACAACAGAAAAAAAAATAAAACATAGTATGCAGTTGGTGAAAATGTTTGAAAGGATGGCATCAAGCATAGGAACAATGAGCCTCAGTGATCAGTGGTGTGTCCTGCAGAACAACCACCCAGTCTTGTGTGTTAGAAAGTGTGGTGTTATTTTATAGCTGCACAGCAAAACACTTGTCAAAAGAGAGGCTGCAGATGTATTACTCACACTGTTTGCATTCTTGTTTGCCTACTATTCTTCAAATCTCCTTTGAATATTATTTTTTGTTTTTTCTTTGCCGTTTTTAGGTGTCAGAATGCACATCTTTAGTCAACCTGCCGCATGCCACAGAACCACTGCAAGATTACCTGGCAAATGCAGGGTGTCTCAGGCCACTGAATGGCATTAACGACTGAGACCTGCTGGTTGAAGACATTCTCATGTTTCAGGTGGTCCACAAAGTCTGCGGAGCATTTGAAAGGTTTGTGTGACACAACTGTCTACAAACCAACTTCGTGAGATTTTTGTCATATTAATGATAACAGAAACTTTGGCTGGGAAATAATTTATACCATTTTTCTCTGTAACAATACACAAACAAAACACTTGGGCTTTTTTTTTATTGAAAAGAAACTTTGTTCCCCATCAACTAGACCCATAAAGTAAGCCATATAACAGGCTATTTTCAAACATAACAACTACAACATGTTTACAATTAAGACAATACAGATACAAGAACAGAAACCCACCATTATAGTATCATTTTAATTTAGTTTTTCATCCAGTTCTTGTAAAAATGACTGATAGCTTACAAAGTTGACGGTATACAATTTGAAATTATATTTGGCAAGTCTGAACATTCCTAGTAATGATCATCAAATACATAAATGTATCCAGACACGTTTAGGCCTTTAATGTGCCATGAACCATCCCCACTCTCAGCTGACTCAATGAATCACCTTTTCCACATCTGTTGGTCTGAAGAAAGAAGCAACAAGAGGAGCTTGAACCATTTTGGAGAGATTACCTCCAGAATGTTGAAGGTAAATATCACTGCCAGGAATTTCATTATGCTGTTGGTCACTTCCAAGTTTAAAGAGTATCAGTCCACATTCCTTCTCCCTTAAATGCTTTTCATTCCTCTTTTTTTTCTGGACTGTTCTTTATGGTCCTTGTATTTGCTTGCATGATATTTATAAATTCTCATAGTTTTTGTGGTTTACTTGCTTGTTTTTCTATACCCTTGTTTTTTTTTTTCTGTAAGAGCAAGAGGGGCCATCAAAACTAGGTAAAATCCTAGCCTTGACCACTGGTGCAAGTGTCATTCTTCTATTATTATGGAACAGCCACTGTTTAAGCCCCTCCTTTCCAGCATATACTTGGCGACCTCTGTGTTCTCTATGCCATGGTCACAGCGTATTCTTAAGGGAAGGCCAAAGCTCTGTACTCCAGTACAAAACAGTTCCAGTACACTTGATGTCCTGTTGTTATTCAGGCACTGCAAGTATATGACTGTCCAGCTGAAGCCATCAGTGCATCCATGAAAGACCATCCTCCATCTCACCAATTTATGGTTTCTGTCTTTATGCCTGTGGGGAGAAAAACTGTCAACAATAGAGAATTGCAGCCAAAGTGAATATCATTTTTACTTCTTAAGTTAAAGGGTCACTTAACCCTAATTCTGATAAATCTTTTTTTTTCATGTCTTGTGATTGATCAAAGATGTCTGTCTGATATATCTGCCTCCACCCGAACACAATTAAGAGAAAGGAATTCTGTTTGTCAGAGCACAGATGGCCTAGCAGTTAAGGTCATGCTCCATATGGGCCAAAAAAAGCTCTTAAGCAAGCAGCCAGGGTTCAAGTCTGACCTGTGGCAACTTTCCTGCATGTCATTCCCCCCTCTCACCCTGTTTCCTGCTCTATCTGCTGTCATGTCCTCCTAAAACAAAGGCATAAAAGCCCCAAAAATATCTTAAAAATAATAATAATTCAGTTGGTGGTCTTCAAGCCATAGAAAAGTTACATTTAAACTAGGGATGAGCCGGATATTCGTTTCAAACGAGTATTCGTTACGGATAATGCATTTTTGCCGAGTCCGAGTACAACACGAGTTTTTTTTTTTTTTTTTAGGATTATTCGTATCCGTACTAAAAGAATCCTCATTGGGTATCAACAACTACTGTCTTCACTCTTCATGCTCTGTGATCGGCCAGTCACACACAGCACACCCCCCTCCCTGCACCCACATGCTGCAGCGAGGAGGTGCCTGCTTTCCTCTTTCACACACACACAGACAGGCAGCGAGTGACAGCGACTACTTCTCTTGCTTGCTTGAGTTGACTGTAGTTTACGTTGCTCTAATCTCTACTACTCACTCAGTTTTCTTCTGCTCGTGTCTATTGAGGTTTGTTTGGTATTTAAAGTTACTTCTTGAACTTATTTCCTGTCATACACGATGCATGTGACAAGACGGGGCTGAAAACGGCTCGTGTCGCGCTGGTCAGTGCCTCATGCTTCAATTCAGGACCGTTTTTTTTAAGGTTTTCGTTGTCTCGCATCTCTTTAGTTCTTTTTTTTACATTTACAGTTACTTGATTAACTGTTTTGCAACGTACACGCAACGCATTTGAAGGCTTAAAGCTGTAAACTCCTGGTGTCGCGTTTTTTTTTTTTTTTTAAACTGGCTGCCTGATTTTAGTTTGGCTGGTGAGAAAGAAACAGAAACACTGTGCTCAGAATGTGCTCAGAAAATAAAGTGAACAACAAGACATTTTTTAGTTTTTTGCCACTGAATGTTTGCACAAATCACCTATAAAATTTACACAGATCATAAATAAAGAGACAGCCTTTCACACCACTACATACACATTTTACCAATTGTACATAATACATAGCTGATCACACAAAAGCCTTTAAAAGAAAAAAAAAAGCCAGTTTCAGACTTAAAATAAAGTTCGGGTTTAAGCCCCGCCCATTTCCGGGCAAAACATAACCACTTCCGGTTTAGGCCCCGCCCACATGAGTACGGATACGGATAATATGGATGGGCAAACAGATACAGATACAGATACAGATAATGGTGTACTCGCTCATCCCTAATTTAAACACTCCAAAGCCCCACTTCTTTGAGAGACAATGTCTTCATTGCTCTTGCAAAGATTAACACAGATCAGACTTCATGCTGACTATTTCTTTAGTATGAAGTGAGCCCAGCTTAATTTCATTGGTATGTCTGGCACCCCAACAGATGGAAGCCAAAATATGGGATTGTTCGGGTTGGTTATTTGGGAACCTTTCCCAGTTTTAGATCTTTTAAGCAGATCTTTTAAATCCTGCAGATGAGGCTTCCATGGCACAGACTTGGTAGTCCAGATACCTGATTGACTGAGTTTTTAGAGGTCACTGCTTTGAGCTTGTTGTTGACTCGCTGCTGTGTGGTCTAGTTCTGATGCTCTCATGTCCATTGTGGTGTACAGGGATCATTATGGGCACCCTGACCAGTCTGCAGCCTGTGGACCCTAACACAGTGAACCGTAATGAACTGTGAGCTCTGAAACCTTTGATCCAGACGGATCAGATCAAACAGGCCAACCTGAGGACTGGTTAAGATTTTTGTGTTGAAGCGGTGGCAGGGGTCTGTGTAACCCTTCCAGCACAGAAACCTTTTTTTGAAATTAATTCAGTTTATTGATACAACAAACCAAAGAGGGAGGTGGGAGGAGATTTAAGAATTAACCAGTAAGGACATATTAGCTTCAATATAACAGCTAATAGTTCATCCCCTCACTGCTGATGCCATCCACATTTCTGAGACAACCCATCTTTGCTTTGTTTTTTGTTTATTTTTCCCCATAGACCCCTGTTTGCAGTTACGGCTGCGCACACATTTTGGTAACAGAAGTGTTGCGGAGTACAATGGCTGGTCAAGTGAAGCGAGGGTGTACACCATCAAAAAACAGTTTTTTTTTTTTTGTTTTTTTTTTTTTTGTAATCCATTCAGTTGACAGACAAACAGTGGACAGACAGTCAGTGGACAGACAGACAGTGGACAGACAGTCATTGGGCAGACAGTCAGTGGACAGACAGACAGACAGTCAGTGGACAGACAGACAGTCAATGGAAAGACAGACAGTGGACAGACATTCAGTGGACAGACAGTCAGTGGACAGACAGTCAATGGAAAGACAGACAGTGGACAGACAGACAGTGGACAGGCAGACAGTCAGTGCACAGACAGTCAGTGAGTGCACAGACAGCCAGTGGACAGACATTCAGTGGACAGACAGTCAGTGGGCAGACAGACAGTAGACAGACAGTCAGTGCACAAACAGTCAGTGGACAGACAGCCAGTGGACAGACATTCAGTGGACAGACAGACAGTCAGTGCACAGACAGTCAGTGGACAGACAGACAGTCAGTGCACAGACAGTAATTGGACAGACAGTCACTTGACAGAAAGACAGTGGACAGAAGGTCAGTGGACAGACAAACAGTGCACAGACAGTGGACAGACAGACAGTGGACAGACAGTCATTGGACAGACAGTCAGAGGACAGAAAGACAGTGGACAGACAGTCAACTGACAGACAATCAGTGAACAAAGTCAGCTGACAGACAGTCAGTGGACAGACACTCAGTGGACAGTCATTGGACAGTCATTGGACAGTCATTGGACAGACATTGGACAGTCATTTGACAGACATTGGACAGACAGACAGTGGACACACAGACAGTGGACAGACAGTCATTGGACAGACAGTCAGTGGACAGTCATTGGACAGTCATTGGACAGTCATTGGACAGACAGACAGTGGACAGACAGTCAGTGGACAGTCAGAGGACAGACAGTCAGTGGACAGACAGTCAGTGGACAGACAGTCAGTGGACAGACAGTCAGTGGACAGTCATTGGACATTCATTGGACAGTCATTGGACAGACAGACAGTGGACAGACAGACAGTGGACAGACAGTTAGTGGACAGACAGTCAGTGGACAGACAGTCATTGGACAGACAGTCAGTCGACAGACAGTCAGTGGACAGACAGTCAGTGGACGGACAGTCAGTGGACAGACAGTCAGTGGACAGACAGTCAGTGGACGGACAGTCAGTGGACAGACAGTCAGTGGACAGACAGTCAGTGGACAGACAGTCAGTGGACAGACAGACAGTTGACAGATGTTTTTAGTGTATAATCCAGTGTGTACCTAGAGAGGAGTTTAAACACACAGTCACTTCATGCTTATGACTGCATTATCTGTGGACTCTGAGCAGACTGTGAAATATAAAGACATGAACTGTGTCAATAAAGCAGAAACCCTCCCAAACCAAAAAGAGCTCACAGAGAGCTGAGTCTGAGACCTGGGTCAGAATAAAGGATCCAGAAAACCAGGTCCAGACAGAGACCTGCTCCAAATCTATCAGAATATTAATGCTTTGATATTTTCAGATTACTAATCAGACTGCTTCATAGTTTGATAATATACCGTAGTTTAACCTTGAACTTCAAATCTGTTTCTGTTCATCATCATTTATAGCTTCACTTATTATTTCCTCTCCATAGTGAGTCCATATTTGGTCAGAACCTCGGCTCCAAACCAACTTTTTCATCAAACACTCAAAGTCAAAACTGGATTTAGAATATCAGCAGTTAATATTGATTATTGGTGCTCAACCCTGCTTAACTGAGGTTGGATAAAGAAAACACATTTAATAACACAGCTGCAGACGGGGCTGGTGTTTCTGTAAAGTGTGACCCTGTTAACTGGAAACTCTCAGCCAACCATCACTGACACGTTCAGCTGAGAGTCTCCAGTTAAACACGGTCACTCTTTACTCCAAAACACTGGTTGCTCTGTAACACTCTGAACTCCACCATGGTGAAGTTGACTCCATGGTGTAGTATCATTTCTGACGACTGACCACAGAACAACCGGACATTTTTATACTGCTGACAGATTGAATGTAGTGTTTAAAGAACCAGAACTGGTCTGAATGAATGGAGCTAAATGCTGCTTCCGCTGTCGAAATGCATGCTCATCTTTATGATGACATCAACTCTGGGGTCTATAGTTCACCTTCAGATCAACCACAGAGCTTTTCCCCGCTCCTGGACTGTGACCAGCTCTTTTCCACGTTGCATTATCTGTCAGAAAACAAAGCCTGACATTCCCCCACTGAAGAAGCTTGTGACCTAGATGCTATGAAACTTTGTCTCACAAGTTAATCAGAAGTTTGGCCTTCCTGCATGCCAGTAGAAAAGGGGATATATCCATCCAGGCATTAGCATTAGAAAGGAAGAATTGGTGGAAATGAGAGGAGAGGAGAGATTGTTTGGCTGCCATCTTAACAGAGTGTGCCTAGCCAAGCCCGGCCAGGAGAAAATATAAACCCCCGAGAATAAGGCTTATTTTGACTGGTGGCCAGTTAGGGGATAAGACTCTGCAAGGGAGGAGTGTGTGTGTGTGTGTGTGTGTGTGTGTGTGTGTGTGTGTGTGTAAGAGAGAGAGAGAGATAATCATTCAGCATGCCTGCCTTAAAAGTAGCCAGCCGGTTTACGTCTGCACGTCTCAGGTGTATATGTGTGTCCAAATCTGCATCTAAAGCCTTCTCCTCCTCCTCCTCCATTTCCATAAGGATAAATGTCATTAGCCAGGCAGCTAGTGGCAAACTCTTATTTTACTCAGCGCGAGTGTGAGGGGTGACATTGTCCCCGAGAGAGACAGAAAGAGAGAGAGAGAAAGAGAGAGAGAGAGAGAGGGGGGTGGGTCCTGATACATGGACCAGACACAAATCCTCTTAGCCCAGAGAAGAAGAAGAAGAAGAAGAAGAAGAAGAAGAAGAAGAAGAAGAAGAAGAAGAAGAAGAAGAAGAAGAAGAAGAAGAAGAAGAAGAAGAAGAAAAACAGGCTTTGGGGTGGCAGCTTAAATCTGCCATTGTGGCTCTACTTGAAACTTCCTTTGATGCCTTTCTGCCTGCTGCTAATGTAAATAAATGAGCCCCAGAAGAAAACTGAGGAGGAAGTGAGGGCAGGAGGCAGAGGGGGATCATATCCCTCACCAACTGGCCTGACAGGCTGCAGCCCCTCTCAGAGTGTGGCTGGGTTGGTGGGTGTCCTTTGTGTCTCAGGAAGGAACGACAAGTCAGAAAATCCTCCAAAAGAAAGACATTTCCTCCTCAGAGTTCAATATTTACACTCTGGATGAAGAAAATGTTTGCATTAATTTTATGAAAATCCAAATCTGCTCAATGCTGGCTCCACTTCAGTGAAGGACAAATCCCAGTTCTCTTCTTCTGGTGAGCCTGCCCTTTAATAACCATACATTACCATTTCCATTGCACAAGTGTTTATGCACGCTGGCCGCACCATGGCACCATGTGCCCTGAATCATGCTCCTGATCAAGCTTCAATAAACAAATGGGTTCAGTTTCCCTGACCCCTTCAAACTTAGATCTGGACTAGTTTAATATTATATCAAGAAAGAGGGACAATAAAGTTGTTCATTTGACATCTTGCAATGATTTTGTTTGTTTGTTTTTAATTCCAGTTATATTAGAAATGGTGGAAACCAGCAAACTCCTGTAAGTTATCCTAAGTGGACAGTCCCAGCTCTGCAGCACGTACGAAGCATAGCAAAGTAACCAACAAGGACAACTTGTCTTTTCACTTTCACAGACTCTTTTAAAGGCCCTGTGAGGTCATCTCCAAATAGTCTCACTTTTATATATTTGCCTGTCAATAATCAAAATTAGATTATCAGCACCACAATGTGTTATTTCTAAATGCAATTTCTCAGTATCCATAGACGACCCAACCAATCTATTACGCACAAAGTCCATTTGATGACACTGCACCATCCCGCAAAGTTTATTAGAGAAATGAAAGTCTGTCCTGTAGGAAAGGATTTCTGTCATGGACACTGGACTTTCAGACGGAAAAAGGAGGTCAGAGCAGAAGAAAGCTGAACAGGAGAGTGACAGAGCATGGGCTAAAACACAACAAACAGTCTGCTCACCTTCAGGACACTGAACTACAAACTGACTTTACAAAGTTTGAATGGTGTCACCTTTAAACTACAAATAAATACATTTCCTTGTTGCGTTGCATCCTGGGAAGAGTTGTTCTAAATAAAGTAAAGTAGAGTTAACTTATAGATCTGCTCTCCAAAACAAATGCACGCCTTGGTAAGAGTCACGTCTTTAAGGCAGTAGATGCTCATGGGATACGGAGTCAATGCACTCAACACCAAATGGGTTCTCCTTACAGAGCCTTTAAAAGAAACAGACACAGATAAAAGAGTGTGTGATTCTCCATGTTTCTGTGATTACAGTGTCTCTGGTAGGACCCTGTGTAATCAACCTCTGCCTGTATGTTCCACAGGATTGTCCTTCACTGTGACCCAGCTGCATCATGTGTTCCTATATTCAGTTTACATGCTCCTTTTAGTGCAGCCTTTACATAAACAGCCCAATCACAGCCGCAGTCAGCACAAGCGTAGCTGGAGGGCCTGCATCAGTGAACACACAGACAGAGACCATCATGTTCTATAATCATACCACTGTACCATATTCATATTACAGGCACATACACTGATCCACCATGATCAGCCACATGCTGCAGACAGGGAGAACCAATGAACTTAATAGGAAGTGACATAAAACAATACCAGATGGCCAATCAGTCCTCAAATATTGGATGTTACTGTGGGAACCCTGCAGGACAATACTTTTATTCATACTGTGTACCATCCTCTGCCTGTTGAACATTTAAAAAGCCTCCACAGAATGACCTAGAAAGTATTTTAATCAGTCCATCCCTGTAAAATGTTTGCTCTTTGTCATTTGAGGAGATTTATGTGCATTCGTTGTCACTCAGCTCAAAAGACATGACAGCAGAGCAGGGGCGTGCACAGACTTTTTGAAGGGCGGGGGCAAAAAGAAGGAAAACACATACAGTGTGTTCTGACCACTGGAGTGGGCACAAAGCAGTTTATTATTTTTTAACCAGCCAAAGTGGCAGTTAGTGTGTTTTTTGGCTCCCGAGCACACACCATGAGGGGAACACTCCATTATCCGTCTGGGAGCGAGAAACAAAAGAGAAAAAAAGACGAAGAGGAAAAAAGAAAGCAAGACAACAGTAAGTGGAGCAGGTACTGATAAAATTAAATGATAAATTAATGGGTGCTTATTAGTCCCAGCCTTAAGAAAGGGTGGGGAAGGAGTGACTCCTCAATAACAATAAACTCTGCTGGTGTTTATCCATGTCGACTCTTTCCCATCCAGGTCATAGTTATCCTGACGACTGGAACAAGGCAACTGGACGGTGTAGAGCTATGAACTCTACACCGTCCAGTTGCCTTGTTTGAGTCATTTTAGCATTCATAGCAGTTTTTAACATTAAGCAGCAGATAACTTTGGTAACAGAACAGACTTACTAGTCTACAGTTGAGGTGTGTCAAGCTCTGCTCTGCTGGCTGTTGGTGAACAGCGATTTAAGCAGTGGGTGTCGCTGGGTACACCGACAGGGTGCAGCTGACTTGCTAGCTAGCTTAGCTAGTGAGCTGGAAAAAAAAAAAAAAAAAACTCTTTTCCAACAACCAACAAACTGCAATCCACTGAACACCTTCAAGGAAAAGTTGTGTGAACTCAAAATTTCAAGGCAACTGTCTGCACAGGATTTTTGAGTTTTGAGGCCAACTACAGAATTTACATTTGAACAGACAAATACATTTTTGTTGAGATAACTTAAAATTTTAAATTCTACATACTAAGAAATCTGAAAAGTAAACATAATGATAAACTACTGTTTGTTCAGAATAAGGGCTTCTTGTTTTTAATGTCTTTTACCCACCCACATGTCTTTATACTATGGGACTTCCAGCTTTACGATGATAAAATCCACACAGGGCAGGAGACCAGGAGAGACGATGGCACATGTGAAAAGCTGACATGTGTAGATGAAGACCCCTGGAGATTTGAGTTGGAGGCCCTGGTCTTTGCCAAAGGATACTCGGAGAATTATGTTATAGCCTCAAACCTATAATTTGAAGTTTTGCCAACTTAACATATGAAATGAGGCCAGCTTTACACAACAAACCTAATATAAGTAGTGGAGAGAACTACTATGAAGTAGTTTGCAACACAACAGAACATTTTTTGTTCACTCAACCAGAGAATCATTTTCAGGCCAACAGTTTTAAGTTTTCTTTTTTACAGTGTATCATTGTGTTCAGGTCAGATTTGTTGGGTCATAGTATGGCTGCTTTGTCAGTTTTCCCACTCTAAACAATCTGCAGTGACTTGATTCTTATTATTCTTGTAGGACTTGTCAGACCTTGGCCTTTTTTCTCTCAACTTTTACACAGCCAGAGCTCATCCACCTGACACTGTGCTCTGAAGTGCAGCCAAGCTCTCAAACCCTTCATCCAGAGCACTGCAGCCTACCAGGGATTGTAGTTGAAACACACGATGGAAAGTGAAGGAGATGACACCAGAGAAGAGCTGTGAGACTGTTGGAGTTGGTGGCATTGTAGTTTAGACTTGGGAATGCCTCAGAACAGCCAAAGTTTGCGGCCAAAGATGTTTTATAAATGTTTGCGAGACGATCCCTCCTCAGCTGTCAGGGTTGTCAGACTTACATTTGCTTTCTGCAAATTCTCTTTTGTTCCCCGTCATGCACTGGCAGCAAACCACTGGAAATGAGCGGGGGATTCATTGCCCTTTTAGAAATTCTGACAAACAACTACTCAACCTTACAGGGGAGGCTGGATACGGCCTGTTGAGTAAAGCAACTCCATTGCTATTATAATGGGCCCGCCATTCATTGGGAGCTGAGTGTGTTTGCTTGCTGCTATCTTTCTCTCTGTCAGTCGCTCTCTCTCAGCCCCCTCATGTCAGTGAGGTTCACATCATCCTCGTTAAGCGTTTGTCTCCAGTCTAACTCACAGATGATTATTCATTTAGCCGCTTTAGACAGCTCCCGTCAGCCACAAGGACTCTGCTCATCCACCAAGGGACAAATCAACTCTCAGTTTTTCCTCCTCCCTCTCCTCCTCCTCCTCAGAGTTCTTCCTCTACTTCCCATCTCTCTTCTGGGCTATTACATCTAGTGTTATGTTTACTATAACCCGCATGCTTGTTAATTATAAATCAGCCGGCCCTCTTAAGTTCTATTAATTGGTTCCCTCCTCTCTCCGTCTACGCAGAAGCAGCAGCAAATAAATTTAGGTACAGTACGGCTTCATTAAGTGGATCTCTCACCACAGATCTTGACACATGCTGCAGAAACAATAAAATGAGGGGGGGGGGGCTCAATGATTCCAGACAGGAGTGGAATAAATATGCTGACTTCACCAAACATCGGCTTTGGTTAGTGTACATATAAATCAATTATTACCTGTGGTGGTAAATGAGCAAATGACAGATATGAGGTACTCGAGTCCTTGATTCAAACTGACATTTGAAGAGAGGCATGCTCGCACGAGGACAAAGAGAAAGAAATCAGAGCCGGAGCTGCTGAGGCTCTGCTCATGGAGCTGAAATAACTGGGTACAGTATCACGCCAGAGAGCTCCATTAGAGATAATTGGATGGATTTCATATTAATATATGCTCTGTCATTTAGCATTGCACACAGACTTAACCTCTGCATGGGATTTCATCCCCTGCCAATTCCTGCAATCATACACTCCACACTGATCATAATGATTGGAATACTTTCCTCCACAGTAGGTTCGATCGCCTGGAATAAAACAGGAAAGTAGTGTATAAGTCAGGTTTTACTTTGGGGGCGGCTGTGGCCCTCACTCTAAAGGTTCAATTCAAGCTCCTGCAGTTGCATTCCGAGGTGCCCTTGGGCAAACACTGAGCCCCAAACCTTTTCTGCTGCTGCTCAGTGGAGTTTGGATGTGTATGAGTGAGATTAGCTCATACTGATGGTCCTTTACTAAGGAGTGAATGAGACCAGCAGGGTGAGAGCTCACATTTACTTTCCTCCTGAACTTTCCAAAAACTCTACATGGACGACTTATATTCAGGATGTTTCCTCTTCTTGTGTCGACACATCCTCTTGGTTAAAATGTTGTAAATATTTAAACCCAGTGCGGTGGTACTCTCAGTTTAAATGACATCTTTATTGGGTGCAAACACATTAAACTGCAGAATCATGAAGTGACGTAATATCAGGAGTCAGAAGCACAGACTGTATGAAAAGATGGACGACATGAAGTGAAGCCAGAAGGAACAAACTGAATCAAACAAAGATGCGATCTTGGTTATCTCAGCCATTTCTTTAAGGCGTTATGAAGCCCAACAATGGCAGCCTCCATATTGGTAATCCTGACCCAGGCTAACCTTTGTTCAGCTGGCAGCACAGAGGGTGGAGCTGAATTGGACCTTTTGTCTGCAGACGAATACGGCATGCTTTAGCCCAGCTGTGACCCTCATAACTAAGGTTGCAAAATTCTGGGAATTTTCAGAAATTTACAGGAATTAACATGATTTTTTTATGAATTTATAGTACAGTTTTTATCAGTCGCTTTGGTACATTTCTCAGATCAGAATTGAAATGCTCAAAACTGCTTGTTCTATCTTCACAACACTGTCACTTGTGCACATCAAAAAAGCAGTTTCTCATTTCTTTGAACAAATTGCAAATGCTTTGGTACATCCATGCAAATGATTATGTACAATTCTCTGCTGGTTCCTACATTATCAATTACTTACGTCATGTAAATCCTGTAGGCATTAGTTCATTGCACAAGTCTTTACGTGCAAAATGGCTGAACAAGTTGTCATAACATGTCAAGCATATTCCTTTACATTTCCATTAGACTTTTTTTTCTAAATCTGTTCTGAATTGGTAAATTGCTCCCAGGTGAATCTTTACTTTGTCTAATGAAGAGAAATGATTGAAGCATTAGATCAACCAATGATCAACCAGTTCCCTAAAACAGCTCAAAGGTGCATCTCATGAACCATCAACTGGCAAGTACATATATATATATATATATATATATATATATATATATATATATATATATATATATATATATATATATATATATATATATATAGCTGGAGCACAACACAACATTACCAGTGTCTGACAATGGAAGGACAAGGAATTGGACAACAGCCAGAGAGAAGAAGAAGAGGAAGAGGAGTGAGGCTGCGTGGTGGAGGCGTTTTGGAGACAAGTCAGAGGAAGAGGCAGAAGACATATGCATGTTCCTAATGAGAAAAGAGCCACACTTGTAGACCATGTTCTCAATCATGGGCTTACAGTGGCCAAGGCTGGTAGAAGGGTGCAGCCAAATGTTGGGAGAACAACTGTGTCCTCAATCATTCAGGATTTTCGTCGACAGAACAGGTATATCATCTAACAATAGGCACTGTACTATAATACTGTATACTTTCTGTAATGCTTCATACAATTTCACAGTATTCCACTTGCATTTTACAATATACAGTATGTATGCTTTATACAGTGACCTATTATCTTACTATATTTTGTGTTTTGTATTACTATATTTTTTTTCCACATAGGATTGCAAGACAACTTCACAGGGGTGGCAGAGGGCCCCTTTTCACACCTGAACAGGAGGAGGCTAGTTGCACCATGGTTTTAGAAAACAATGCCATAAGACTATGAGAGATAAAGAGTGCCATTTTAGAGGACAACAACATCTTTGCAAACATCCAAACAGTCAGCCTCTCAACTACTGACAGGGTGCTGAAAAGACACCCAATGACTATGAAGCAGTTGTAAACTGTTCCATTTGAAAGAAATGGTGAAAGAGTGAAGGAGCTGCACTACCAGTATGTACAGGTAAAACATGTATGAGCATGCACCTCTCTAACTGTACCTCACAGTAAACAGTACAACATTGTATAGTGATATACAGCACAGTAAGTGTGACCTTTACACATTTTCTATGGCTGTAGAAAAGAAGATAAATATGTGCTTACTGTGCTATGTTTGATGTATCTGTATCTTGTTCAAAATGAAAATGCATGTAATTTATAAAACCCATTTTGTGTCTTCTGGATATAGTGTATAATGGAACTGGAAGCAAGTGAACCACCGCACAACTTTATCTACATGGATGAGGCTGGCTTTAACCTAACAAAACACGGAAGGCGTGGTCAAAATATCATCAGTCACAGAGCTACGGTTGATGTGCCAGGCCAACGGTGGAAACATAACCATGGGTGCTGATATCTCAGAGAATGGTGTGCTAAAGCATATCCCCATTATTGGGCCTGACAATACAGAGGGTCTTGTCACCTTTTTAGACACTCTCTACAGGGACCTCATCCCTGAACAAGAGAGGGGTCAGATTGGAGATGACTTCCCAAAATATGTGATAGTTTGGGACAATATCAGTTTGCGTCACTCCAGCATCATCAAGCAATGGTTTGCAACCCACAACAGGATGCTGATGGAGTTCCTCCCACCCTACTCTCCATTCCTTAACCCCATTGAAGAATCTTTCTCACCATGGAGATGGAAAGTACATGATCGCCAGCCACACAGATGATCCTTCAGGATGCCATGGATGCAGCGTGTAATGACATCACAGCAGATGCCCGCAGAGGCTGGATAAGACACCCTAAAAGATTATTTCCACGCTGCATCACAAGAGAAGATATTCGTTGTGATGTGGATGAAAATTTGTGGCCCAACAGAAAGGAACGTCAGGAGGTGTAGGGACACTGCAGTGTAATTCCCATAGCACTATATGTACAGTTTTTCCTAAAGAGATTGTTCTATGTTCACATTTCTACTTTTGTTTTTTTTTATCTTTGTGCTATGCAGTGCTGTCTTTTCCTTTTTGTATTGCAATGATATGGTCTGTCAACAAATTATAGTACAAACAGTAAAAGCTTGACATGAATCTTGTTCAGTCACTTGCAATTAATCTCCCACACACACTAAGGTCTAACTTACAATTTACAATAATTGTCCTCAAAACTTTACCCATCTTCCAGAGCACCCCTCTTAAGTACACTGTTATACTGACAACATGACCAAGCAATTTGACTGTCTTATCTGTACACAATGACATCAGGACTTGTCATTCTGATAGCACTGACATGTTCATTGACACAGGTATTTACTTTTGAGAGATGAACTAAGGATTTTGAGCAAAAAACTGGCTTTTGCAGGTAATCCATGGTGTTTTGATACTTGAATTGTTTTCAGAAATGTACTTACTGTTTTGCAACCGATTTTTACGATGATTCGAGAAATGTATCAACTGAGAAAAACTGTAACTGCATTTACCTGGTCATGTACATGTATAAATATTAAACGTTTTGTTTTGTAGCTGTGATGGTTTGGTTCTGTTTTCTTGAGTTTCCCCGTTTCCCAGTGTTTCTTGAGATTCCTGGCATTTCCCTCGTTTTTGTTCCTCTTGTTTCTTAGCGTGGTCTTTTAGTGTTTAGTTTTATTTCAATCAAGGAGAGACGTGAACACCAGTTCAAATTTGTGAAAAGATTTAATGCAACAATTTTTAACATTACAGATTTGGCAGTTAGACCCCATCGAGCATAAAATAATAACAGGGGGTAGAGTGACAGGAAAATATGAATATCCAGCGATGGAGTCTAGACACTGGTGGTGGTAGATGTTCTTGAGTAGGCTCTATTATCTGGATGACTTAAAGAGGACTGGAAGCTGAAGAACTGCAAACTGAAGCAATGAAGACTGGAGGTGCCTGGGGAGGAGGAGGGTTGTGACCTGAGCCTGAAAGACAGCTGACAAGCAAGAAGAGACAGTTTTCAAATTTTGACAGCTATGTGATGATTGGTTTGCGAGTGATGCTGAGAAGATGTGATTGGATAGATAGAAAAGTGACACGACCCTTAATCAGCTGATGAGAGAGAAGCTGGAAAGAGTGAGAGAAGGAACCAAAAGAGTGAGAGCAATGAAACAACTTCCTGATCTGAACCATAAGAGTGAGAGCGTTAAGACAGTCTTCCTGATTGAACTTACACTAAGCTTCATTTGGTAGTTTTTCCTGGTGTTTGTTACATTCTTGAGTTCTGTCTTTTCATGTGTTAAGCTCTGCCTCAGTTTCCCTCCTTTGTGATTGCCCGTCATGTGCTTCATCTGTGTCTTGTCACACACCTGTGTCTGATTGTTTCCTTGTCTCTTTAGTCTCTGTCATTCCTGAGTTCCTGTCCAGATCATTGTGTGTCTTCCTGTTATGTCTTCCTGTGTGTCAGCTGGTTTTCTTGTTTTGAGTTCCAGTGTTTCTTGTGCTTTGGCTTGAGTTTGCCCTTTTGGATTTTTGTAATTTTGGAGTTTGGTTTAAGTTAAGTTAAGTCAAGTTTATAAGTTTAGTTGACTTTACCAGAAAATCCTGTGGAAACCTGTTGCCTTATACCACTTTAGTTTTTACACAAGCTGATATTAAAGAAGTTAACAATCTTAATTTTATGCAGTAGTCACATTTGGTGCATACTAGTAGCCTTTACTCAAAATAATTTGTTAACATAAATTAAGTGTAAGTTGTATGAAACACCAATCTTAAGTTAAATATGCATAAATAAGTGAAAATATAGCTAAGCGGACACTAGTTATTTCTACGTAACATCATTTGGTATGGAAATGAAGGAATTAAACAATACATTATAATGTTCCAATATTTTATTTTCAAAACAAGCAAGTGATACTTACATTGCTGCAGGAATAAATTCCTTATCTTGTCAAGAACACAAGTAAAAACTGACGATATTTCCACTCTTTTGGAGACAGAATATCAACATGCAGATCTTCTATTTGCTAAATCCTTGTAAACAACTGGATAAATAACAGTCCTATATTAAACCTGGATACAAGCTATAAGCTCATATGAAAGCCCAACATTTAACGATATCTGCAATACCTTTGAGAACAGCTGGACACAGACATTATTACTGCACACAATCATCTAAAAATTCAATGTGACTTGAAAAAGACAGATGAACTGTTAACTACTGTATTTCTAAACAACTACCAATATGCAGTCCTGTGCATACATTTGTACATCTTGCACTTAAAAACTCAAATGATGGGACATTAATGTCCCTCTTTAAACCAAGAGTCTGCCCAAAAATGAAAATTCAGTCATTTTCCACTCACCCCCATGCTGATAAGCCATTGGGTGCAGTTTTTTAAGCTTCCGAGCACTGCTGAGTCTCAAGAGAAGCTGCTTTCAGTATCCTTCCAAACAACAGCTGTCTGTAGGGTCCACTGACAAAACCGAATAAAAGAATTTCCAAAAAACCTTCAAAATCCTCCAAACCTCTTCTGAACTGTAGTTGATATGTCAGGAAGCCACAGTGTACATTATGTCAAGAAAATGGTATTCATGACTCATTGTGACACAGCTCAGAAAAGGTTTGGAGCACTTTGAAGTTTTGTGGAGATACTTTTATTTGGTTTTGCCTGAGGTCCCCATAGTCAATTATTGGAACAAAACAGAAAGCTGCACCCCTTTGAGACTCCAGCAGTGATTGGTGGATTCAAAACCTGCACCTGAGGTCTTATCAGCATGGGGGTGAGTAGATAATGACTGAATTTTTTAATTTGGGTGAATGATTTCTTTAAATTTAAATCAGATCTTACAAAAGAAACAAACAGGTGCTTATTTTGTGTTATGTATCAGTGGTTACAAAATGTTTTGGAAGGATCAAAGAGGAGAAAATAAAAATATGTTGAACACAGAGGAACAAGGTTATATGAACATCCAATGCTGACAAAACTACAATCTTGCCAACCTCAGTGTAGACTAGTGGGATGTCATCATGCTGGAACGTAAATATGTGGGATCAGACAAGCATGCTGATGAAGTATTAAAAAAAAAAGAGGATGAATTGTGCAAAAAAAAAAAAAAAAAAAAAAAAAAAGAAATGGCTGTAGCTTCTCACAATAGAATTGACATATTTCTTTACATTGTGAGCTGATTTTTCAGTGTTTGTAGCTTGGGCTTTAGCACAGTGTTGCCCAATGAGAGGAGTACCTGTTGGATGAACTGAAATGTGAGCTTCAAAGTTTTAGGGTAGTTGAGATGCAGTGAATATGTAAGTCCAAACAGCAAGCACATTGCTTTTGGCAGATCTTGAATGTTGTCCATCACAACTTCTCCCTCAATGATGATCTGAAATGAGGCGGGACAGTAGCACCTTCATGTTCAACGAGGAGGATCCCGATGTCAAGGTCGTAGAAGGAGTCGACATCATCAGAGTCCTTAGTATAAAAAATATGAGCACAATTCCTTTTTTCATTAAAAAAAACATCATCAGAATTTTATATAGCCTAGTGATGGGACTGTCAGACATGCAAAGTGTGATTTGGTTATGATGGTTGGAGTAGATTTAACCAACAGGGAAAAAAAGTTTGGGCGGAAGTTCTGCACAACATTCTGTTAGAACACCAATGCTCTTTCTATGGTCATTGACAGTTAACCAACGAAAAAGTACATTTGATAACAGTGCATGCGTGCCCCTTCACGCATACATTTATCCTGCAGCGCAAAAGAGTATGTTTGAAAGCCGTTTACTGGTTAACCCTGGCCATCCCTACAGAAATTAATTAGATAACTAACTTTTCAAATATGTATTTTACACACTCACGTGCCACTTGGTGTAAAGTTGTTTCCAAGAACAAAAGAATGGAATTGGATGCAGCCGCCACAACAAGCGGGAACAACGCCTGACCACAAGTCTCAGATGAAACTTTACGTGAGCTCCTCATGCCAGGTTAAAATAGCCCCTCCCCCTCAAAGAGCTCAACACATTTAGTTTACTCTGCTTAACATGATCATTGCATTAAATCTTTTAGCTGAAAAGTACAAACGACAAATTTGATTTATTAATGACAACGTCTTTTGGCAAAACGTAAAATAATAATTAATGATTGCTAAAAAGTTTAATTTGTAACAAAATCGGGGTTTACAGTGGCTCCCTTTATGTTTCCAGTCACTACACTGGAGGCGACTGTGGCTCAGTGGTAGAGTTGTCGTCTTTCAATCGGAAGGTCGAGGGTTCGATTCCCAGCGATTCACATGTCGAAGTGTCCTTGAGCAAGACACTGAACCCCCAATTGCTCCCACTGTTGGTCAGTGGTGTATGAATGTGTTAGTTAAAAACTGATGGTTTACATTAGAACTTCCTCCTCCCATCAGTGTGTGAATGTGGTGTGGATGGGTAAATGAAACTAGCAGTGTAAAGCGCTTTGAGTGGTCAGAATGACTAGAAAAGCGCTATATAAGTACTGGTCCATTCCATTTACACGTGACAGTAGCAAACATAACTAATGTGATTTTAAATCAAACTCATAACAAGAAAAAAAAAATGTCTTAGATGTTACGGCAACATTGTTCCTGATTTTGTGGCAAGGCTGTTAAGCTAGTAAGGGTGGGGGCGGGCCTTCCTGCCAGGGCTAGGCCAATGGCTGGAAAGCCATGGGCTTGATGAGCTGAGGCAGGTAGGTGTGCGAGAGAAGAAATGTTTGGGACAGCGAGAAGCTTGGGGGCAGATCGCCAGAGAAGAGAATATTTTCCCCTCCCTGTTTCCTTATTGTAAAATCTTGAGTTATCATCGCGTGTTTAGTTTACCATAAAAAACAAAACTAATGAACTGGTATCTAATGGAGGGACGGGCTGGTCGGGACGAAGCTGTGTGAGCTGGTCCAGGAGGAGGTGCTCTGTCGCGCTAGGAGAAGACTGCCACAGGTCAGGTCCGTTTCCCTCATCTTAGCTGGCAGCCATTACCAATAAATGCCACAGAGGCAACAGACGCCTGGAAGCTGTAGACGAACCCATGTCCCAGGGTTGTGTTGCCATGACAGACAAAAAAATAGTTGTTGTTTTTTTTTGTAGACAGAGACAGACAGACAGACAGACAGACAGACAGACAGAGACAGAAAGGCAGTCAGGAAAAATTCAGAGAGACAGTCAGACAGACAGACAGACAGACAGACAGACAGACAGACAGACAGACAGACAGACAGACAGAAAGTCAGAGTGGGCGTCTCCAACATGATACACAGACAAATGAAGTCTGGCCCTGGAAAACGTGGTTCTTGTTTCCTGTTTCATATTGTGATTGAATGGTTTTGACTGCTGGAGTTGGCGTCTCTGCCCATTAATGTGTTTTACTGGCTTTCATAAGAAATCATGAGAAGTGACTTTAAAAATCTTTCAGTTTCCCATTTTTCCAAGGACAGGGGGTTAATCACACAGGATGGACTCACAGTGTCTGTCATGACTTGTTTTGGTGGCACCACCTGTCACCTTTCAGCCACTTGGCCCTGCATCTCAGCCCAGCACAGCCCGGCTGAGCGGCCATGCTACAGGGAAAAGTCAGCAGTGACTCCCTAAATTGGCAGGGGCAGGTGGGGGCGTCGCAGTAATGGGAGAAGCATCTTCAAAAAGCCCCTTCACCTCTTCACTTTTTCTCTCACTCTCACTCTTCCTCCTCCTGTTTGGCTCATCAGAAAGAAATCTCTTTCAACTAGCCGAGGAGGTTTAGGACAGCCGTGGAGTCTGACATAATTATCAGTGGCTTGGCTTTAATCACTCTCTCCTCGGACTCCTCAGTGCACATTATCTGACACCAAACACAGGAGCCCCCCTGCCTGAAACAGGCTAATTTAGCCTCCGAACGCCACTCAGAAAGCCAGCCGTCACACACAACCAGAGATGGACAGGGAAAAGGCGGCAGAGAGCGAGAGCGAGGGAGAGGGAAGATATAATTATGAACCATAGTTTGGCTTTGTTGTTTTTTTTTTTTTTTTTTTTTCTCCTCCTTATCCTCCTTTATGCCTTCACTTTGTGCACTTTTAATAAGTGAAAATGTCAGTTTGATTCAAGTCCAACAAAGCTGTGGATGATTTATGTCAAGAGGTTGCAGGAGAAAAAAGAAGGAGGCAAGATTTGAGAGACAGTTTCAAGGTAGCGAAGCTTCAATTAACCTGAGTTACCTGTATAGGATATCATTTGAATGACTGCTGAATTAATAAGCTCTTTTTGAAAGTCTCTTGAAATGTGTTCTTGAGATACATCAAATGTAATCAAAGGAAATTAAATTCTTCTACCCGGCTTTGAATAATTTGAGGTCTTTTCAAACTCAAATCGTATCTCGTCATAGCTGGAAGGCTCAAACTTGGTTTCTAACACTTGGAAACCATTCTGCTCTAATTGTTGTGGAAATTCATCCTGTTTTGCTCCACGATCACTCAGGATCCTCTGAGCGGCCATTTGGTAACCTGCAGAAATTGTAGGAATCTGACTGCATCCAGAATTGAAAATAAGGAGAAACTATCGTTTGGCTTGAACCCCTCTAGCCTAAATCTGTAAAATGTAAAACTAAAGTAAAGCGTCACAGTGGTTAAAAACAGCGCTGATATATGTTAATGCGAGTCGCAGTGGTCCGTTCTCTCTGAAGTGAGTCACGGCGTGGAAGGAGTAGAGTGTGCTGGGTTCGGAGAAGTGAAAGGAGAAACTTCAAAGTGATGAAAGGAAGAAAGATCATGAACAGTAGCACTCGCTAATGTGTTCCCAGGATGCAGCCACTCCAACCAGACCCTGGACCTTTGATGCTGCCTCTGACAGACCACTGAGGAGAAAAAAAGAGGGAAAAATAAGGAGCCATCACTGGTTATCAGCAGGACGCTGCAATCTCTTCCTGGTAATAAGCAATGAGCTCGGACAGGGTCACACTCTGTTTCAACCTCGCAGATACTTCGGGGAGTCTTTTTGCTTGCATGACAGTTCTTAGAAAACTGCAGAGTGGAGAAGTATGTGGACTTTTTCCAGATTAAAAACTGGGTTCAGAGGGACAGCAGAGTGGATGATGAGACAGTGAGACGGACTAAAACTGTAAACAACCTCAACATAAACAACATAAAATCTTATTATCAAGGCATTTACCATAAATTGTAGTGTAAAAGAAACACTGTTAATGCCCTTTTGGTCAGTCTCAAGCAGCAACCTCCAGTCTGAAAATATGAGACGATGCTGAAGTGCTAAAGTCTGCTGTTCCTCGAGTGTCTGCTTGAGGCTGGCTCTGGAAGTACCAGAAGTCGTTTTTAAACAGAATAAAACACAGAATTAACTCAACTAAGTGTACAATGTTATGTGACATTGATATTTGCTTTAAAACAAACAACACTGACAAACACTCACCAACAGGGCGTAACGGTCCTGACAATCAATTACATCAAAATGAAACTTAGGACCAACTATGCACCAATAAGCCAATAAGCCCTGCACACAGCATGTATTCAGGTAATGGTCACCACTCAAACATCAAAGCAAGATTCATTACTGCAGTAGTCTGGCTTGATTAACATAGTTACACATCCAATGTCTGTAATAAACAAACAGAACAATAATTCTGACTGCTGGGAAGTTATACAGTCAAGTTATACAGCCATGCTGTTGTAATCTGTGAAAAAATGTGTGGTTTTTCCTGGTCTCTTTCTCTGAAGTCTCTGAGGTCTTTCTGAAACAGACATCATCTGGATGGCAGCATGTGTTGCTCCTAAACCTGTAGAATTTGTTCAACCTTAAAGTCAGGGTTGGTAATCAGGTTCAGATAGACTTTCTGTTCTCCTGGTTAAAATGATCTTTATGTCCTGATGTCAATCAATCCATGATGTTTTCTTAAAACAGAGTGAAAAACATCTGCTGTCTACAGCAGGAGGAAACCTGGAAAACACCAACCAATCCTAGAGTTTAGGATCCACTTTATTAAACCAATCAAATCCTGTCCTGCAGTTCTGCCTGTTAAAGGGAAGTTTTTCCTCTCCATTGTAACTTGCTGAATGCTGTAAAGCTCTGTACTCATGGTGGGTTAAGATGAGATCAGACGTCTTATCTTGTCTTGATGTTGGGTTTCTGTTAATAACATTTATTATAATTTAAAGGTCTAGACCTGTTAATGCTTTTGGAAAGCGTTTTGACATAACTTTTGTCATGAATTGGCACTATATAAATAAAGATTGATTGATTTTGGAAGAGCTCTGAGTGTGGGAGGGTGGGGCTAAACGTGGTCCTGAGGAGATGCTACATCCAAATTCATGCTAGTTTTCCCTAACTACCAACCCTGCCTTTAATGGAGCCTTCACAGATGTTTAATCCCCCCATGGACCCCATGGACTCCTCTGGTCCCCAGACCATCAGGGATGCTGGCTTTGACATATGAGCTGAGAAGAAGCCGGGTGCTTCGTCTCCTCTTTAGAGATGAGGACACAGTGTCCATGGTTTCCAAAGAGAGGGTCAGATTCTGGTTAATCAGACCAGAGGACAATTTTTTACTCCCCATTTAGTCCATCTTAAATGGGCCCAGGTCCAGAGATGTCTCTGAAGGCCGCTGCCTTTAAGGCAGGATCTATGATTTCCTTTAAACATCTGAGGTTGTTTTTTATTTGTTAAAGGCACAGTGTAATAACCGTGCTGATGCTTTGTGATGCCAGTTATTGACTCAAACAGTCAACAGTTACAGACTTACATAGATATATGAAGGTAAAGTTTGTGAAGTATGACGTAGTTTTAGGGGATAATAACCCCTCATCTGGTTATTTCTCCAGGTGTAAGCTTGAAACTTGGTAAGAAAACGTAGAGAATGAATTTTATGACGTAAGTAAGAAAGAGTAAGTCAGGGGGAAAGTTAGAAAGGGACAGAGATCATTTCTTCTGCCCATACTCTGTGGCAGCAGTGACCGCTCTGCCAGATTGTGCCATGTCAGTTTGAGGAGGTCGAGTCAGCGCCTGGCAGGCTGTGTCTGGCCTGGTCTCACTATAGGAGGAGCGCCGGTCCGGGGCTGAACCTCCAGGCCTGCAGCCAGCACTCCCAGCAGAGCAACCCACACTTCACTCGCTTCTCGCTGGGGGCAAGTCAGGGAGCCGGTGGGGCGTGGGGCTTCCAGCTCCAGAGATGCACCCTTCAAACCCCTGGGACAGGGGGAGGTGACCCCAGCTGGCTCCAGCTGTCAACTAGCCAGGCAGATGAGAGGGAAGAGGGGTGGCAGAGGCTAGGAGGAGAGAGGGGAGGAGAGGAAGAGTTGAGGAGGAAAAGAGAAGGATGACAAGAGGTTAGGAGTGAGCTATCCAGGGAAAGTTTGTCCAGCAGCTTCTGTAGCACAGCTGCTGAGCCCAACCTCACTGCCCTCATATCACACGCATTGTCCAGTCCTGTAAACTCTACTTCAAACGCCTTCTCTAAATCTCTTCAGTAATTCATGTGGTGAGGAGTAGCAGCTTGTTTAGAATATTTATAGATCTGACCTGATCAAAGTGCTCACCGGCTCTGATCAGAGTGACATGACACCTTCAGGAAAGAAAATACAACACTCCACTTTCTGACAGAGTTTGTATCACCATTTTTAATTATGATCAATTGTTATTTTACATTTTTACTACCTGTTGTTGTTGTTGTTGTTTCTACTATGGGTGCCCTCGTGGTAGCTTCAATATCAATATCAATATTTTCAATATTTTTCTCTTTGGTATTTTAGTAAACCCTTATTTCAGCCACTTTCTGAAACACTTCATTGTAGCTGCTGTCTCTTTAAGGCTCCCTGCTCCAGAAGCCCCCTTTCACTCTGACACTCTGACTGACCAGCCCTCTGGAGGCCTGTTATGGGTGGAGCTATGGGCAAACCTTGGTTTGATCAGTTAACGGATGGATTCAGATTCAGGGATTTACTATAACATATGAAAAACAATACCTCTTCTTTACACACACATTGGTAGCTTCACATGCACACACACACACACACACCTAGACATGCAAACACATGTTGTTGTCTTGCTGGCTCTTTTGTTTCTCAGTAATGTGAATTGATGGTATTTTACCATATGATACTGTTTAATATCCCTGAAAAAAGTAGCTGTACTTTAAAAAAAGAAAAACTCTTGAATCTCTTGCAGCGCTGGTTTTACTTTGGGTGGCTGACTTACAAATTGGTAAGAAAGAAGCTGATGGAAAGAAAATAATAGAATAGTAATAATAAAAACAAATAAAACAAATATATGAAAAAAAACATTATATAACAAGGGAGGTCAAAGGAATGAAATGCCTTATTTTTTGCAGGGAAAAAATTGGATTAAAGAGGTTAATCGTCATCTCAGAGTTTTACAATTTAGCTTTTGTGTGTGTGTGTGTGTGTGTGCATGTGTGTATCCGTGTGTGTGCATGTGTGTATCCGTGTGTGTACACGTGTACACTGTCTGCACAGATGTCCATGGGAGTGATGTGTATCTTCCTCTCTCTCTCTCTCTCTCTCTCTCCCTCTCTCCCCGTGTGTGTGTGTGTGTGCATATGTGTGTGTGTGTGTGTGTGTGTGTGTGTGTGTGTGTGACAGAGCGCATGCAGCTCACAGCGCCCGGCGGTGGTGGCCTGTTATTGAGCCTCTGAGAGGCGAAGCGGCTGATAAATTCAAACTCTTTGTGTAATTGTCTTTCGCATCTGAATACAAATCCCTGCTGCTTATGATTCATCATATTTATTTTTTTATTTCCTCGGGCAACATCTTTTATTAGTTGTGCACTCAGCGGCGAGATTTAATTTCTGCAGGAGGGGACAACAGCGTCGGCTTGATGATTATTATTGAGAATGTGATACTACAGAGGCTGAAATAAAATCTATAGTGCATTAAAGTGACAGATTAGGAGGAGCGCAGGGTTCATTTACAAGTGTTAAGACATCAGCAGCTAATGCCCTGCAACGCCAAATAGCTATCCACCCTGGTCTCTGTTCTGTGGGAGTGTGTTCGAGGGGAACAGTGTGAGACTGTGAAGTGCAAGTGTGTGTGTGTGTGTGTGTGTTTGTGTGTGTGGCCACAGGAAGAGTGAGTGTGTGTTCCCCTCAACAGGGAGCCTCTAGTGGAGATATGTGAGCGCTGCAGGGAGGAGTTGGCGTGAGATCTTAAAATTACTGAACCACATGAAACTCTCCCTGACTGGCAGAAGCATCACCTGTTGTGTGTGTATAGATCAACTTTATAAGTGAATCACACTAAACAGACAGTGAGCTGGCGATGGACGGGTCTGCATATCGATGCGCCTGCTGGGGCTTGAAGCGGCTGCAGCATGTCTGGCAGGATGTGCAGCACTGTCTGCCTTTGCAAACAGTCCTACATGTAGATAAGGACCGATCCCCACAGCAGACATGCACTTCTATCTTCAACCAGAGAGTAAACTGCAGTACCATGTTTGACCTGAAGTCAGGGCAGAGGTTCATGTATTCATCACCTTCAGGAGAAGTGACCGCACATCATCAAACAATACGGACGATTTGAAGCATGTCTGAAGGCGTTTATGGCAGTACCACTTGTGTCCAGCAGGAGGCGCTTTTCCTATGAGCAAAATGAATTTGTACATGAGTTCAGACTGGGATTGTAAAAATGTGGGACGGCAGTTTTAAGTTACTAGTAGGCACTATAGAGAAAGCATTGGAAACATTGCATTCATCACTTTTTTTCTTGACATGGCTGATATTTATGCAAAGTTTGGTGAGTTTTGAAGCCTTGTGATGGCATAATTCAGGGTTCACTGCAGACTAGAAAGACAGAATAATAATCCCCGGGGTTCCATTAGGGTCCTCCTTTGACTGTGTAAGGCATGAGCACAAATTAGCAACAAATGACAGAAACGATCTGTTTGAACAGGCATGCTTCAGGTTTACGCTTCAGAGGAATCAGACTAAACAAGTAGATTTTTATTCTGCCCTCCCTGAGTCAGGCTCTCAGTTTGGCAGATAGACAACAGTTCTCAGTGGAGTGAGAGATCGTTGTTGTTGAATTGGCCATTCATTAAAGACCCAAACACAAAGCCACGTAAAAACTGAACATTAAAAACAATGCAACCACATTACATGCCTATAAAAGGCAACGTAATTTTCCTTACCCCATTGGTAGATTTTCTTTGTTGGTTACCGGCAGTACAGGCGCCTTTTTTTGTTTTTTGTCATTTCATAGCTTTGGATAAACTTTTGAAACTAGCATCTGAATTGCAAGTAGCATGCATGAGCTCAGTGCTGGGTGACTCTCCATAGCTCCAGGATGTTCAGTTCAGATGCTGCTCATGAGCTCATGAGTTGAATGAAAGTGTTTGGTTTAGCATTCAAGCACAACATGGTGGATTTTTTTTTGTCCTTATCAGAGATCATACTGTTGAGATATCACACAAAATGATGCTGATGATGAGCTGCAGTGCTTCACAGATCTGATGGACATTACGTTTATCCAGCCATGATTTTTGTTGGATAGTTTGAAAGAGTAAACACATAAATGAAATCAGTGTTGAGCTAACAGGCTCTTCCCTTCATGTTTAGAAGTTGTCTGTTTTTGTTAAAGTGAATGTTTTCATAAACTTTGTGCACAACTTTGAAGAAGCTCCTCAACTTTTAGCACCATTTAGGACTCCTGACGGGAGCATAAAAGCCTTTGTGGTTGTTACTCCTGAGTAAATGAAAGCCAAACTGTCTCCACAGCTCCATGAAGTGACTCCTGAATAGGTCCAGAAAAGGCAGCTTGATCACCCTTCATCACTGTTGGTGCTTTCTGCAGGGAACACTTTTTCTATTGGCTCCATGAATACAAACATGCCATCAGTTTGTGAATTATCCCTTCCTTTATTTATGAGCAGAAATAAGAGCCACCATCATCTCCTCTCTCTCTCTCTCTCTCTCTCTCTCTCTCTCTCTCTCTCTCTCTCTCTCTCTCTGAGGTAATTTAAAGCCTGCAGTGTTGGTGTTTGAAGCTCGTTGAAAATAATGACAATGGACAGTCGTGAATCATCTACATGCGCATCCTGGCTAAATGACTGCCTAACAATGGAGACACAAGTAGAGGGAGATGAAATAAGCTGTAATGATATAATGGCGGCTCTCTTTAGAGCTGACATGTTGAGTCACTCTGCGACCGGTCAAGTCGCATTGATTTTCATCAAGGGTAGAAACCAGATCTACACTCGGTCCTCCTTTACCGACTCGGCTCTCACTCAGATGCCCCCAGATATTTACGTCTGCTGTCTGATTCTGTCAAGCCAGGGTTTAATCAGATCCAGAGTGAGCTCCATCAGTATTCAAGCCAGCTGCTGAGGAGAAAAGAGATAAAGTGAGCTAAGAGGGGAAAATAAAGGAGGCTCAAGCGACAAGACAAAACAGGTGAAGGATGTTACCTTACATCCTGACTTGAAGACATTACTGTATCCTCAAACGGACTGTGAGACTGAAGAAAGAACCTCTGACCCTCTGCCCTCTGAATGAACTTTTGTGATCACCAGCCGGTGTGGCTGGTAAGTTTCTGAAGTTATGGCCAATCAGTTTCCAGTAGCTAATTCTTTTCCCGTGCAAAAAATAGACTGATTTTTTTGAGACTGTGAAATTGATCGTACTTCAGTACTTTTTTGAAAATAAGGATTAATGCATGTATTTGAAAAAAGAAAAAAAAAACATTCAATTTCACTCTCCATCTTCCAACAGTCTACACTCCTACCTGGCCCCCTCAAAATACAAATTCTAGACATGCCCCTGTTTGGGGCTGTAGTGGATGGAGACCTCATGCGCGACATGGTTTGTACCACTGCGGGGGGCCAGCCTAGTCTCTCAAGACTTTTTCATTCAGAGGCCAAACCCACAGACGCTGGCCCAACACAGAAAGTTACAGAATCTCCCCGTCCAGCAGGGAGATCACCAGAGAATGAGCGTGAGAGAACAAATCTGCTCCCAGCAGTGTGTTCCTGTGTGTTCCTGTGTTCTGTACTGAGTGTATTCCTGTGAAGCAAAGACAACTTCCGACAGTTTATGTGACGAGAGAGAGGAGAGGGCCACTCCTCTCTGACAGGTTGAGACTGACACATCCTGCCTCACCTGAGAGAGAGGAGTGAGCCTTTTTTAATACCCGCCAAACCCAGTTTTCACCCGCAGGTTGGCTGGTGAAAATCTAAAATATAGATTTTGGTCTTCTGCTTTATTCTTTCACTTATTTTTCCGTATGTTTTTTGGCTGGCTAAAACACTTTTAAATTTTGTCCAATTTTTGCCTTTTAAATTTTAGACTATTCAGCTTCTTCAGGAGACAATTGCTATGAACTTTTACTTCTCTAATCATTAAAATTTTTGTTTTATTCAGCTTTTTCTAACCATTATTTTCCTTTGAAATGAAAAGAAAACTTCACCATTTCTGCCTAAAACTCATTCAACTTGCAAAACCTTGATGCAAAAACTTCAGCACATTTCCACTTACAGACTTTATTTTTACTTTTAAATGTTCATTTATATTTCCACTATTTATGTATGATCTGAATTTTAAACCTTTACAACGTTTGTTAACGGTCCAACTAGAGAGAGTTAGACACCAAGTATGTTGTTGGCCAATGTCAAGGATGCCTACTGCCTTAACACCACCGGGCAGGTCAGATCCATAGACTGAGGTCACCACAAAACTGCCCCCTCTGGTGGCTGACTGCAGTACAAGTCAAAAACTCTGCCTCTCTATTTATTCCAGATAAGCTGTGGTCAGACCTTAATAAATTATTACACCTGGTAGAAACATTTCTCTCATCTGTATGCTGTGGTGATATTTAGATATTATTGGCCTGCATTCTGTTCAAGTCCTCTTTTTTTCTGAAAAGTTTCTTTTTCATTAGTTATTAGAGGTTAAAAACTGGGTTTAACATCTCGTTTAATGATGATTGACAGCTGCTGTTCATGTGTAGTTTTTTAGGGAATAATAAAATACATCAGGATGGATAGTTAAGAAGGGATTAGACTGTTGAAAGCGAAAAAACAAACAAACTTTCACCCACTCAGATTTTCCCAGAGTTCCTTGCAAGTCTCTACAGCGCAGACTCTGTCTGCACAATGGCGGCCAACGACGACTCCTGTGATGGAGGTATTTTGGCTTCAAAACTGTACAATGGTAAAAGGCGGAGCCACGCTGTCCATTCTATGTAAAGTCTTTAATCTGATCACAACCTGGTTTTCCTGCAGGCCTGTTACAGACTGTGTACTGAGACAGCCTGTAACTACCCTCACAGTCAGGAGATAGACACCTGAGGCTGGTGAGGCTCTGGAGGACCTTTGAATGCACAGACTGATACTGAGAAATGGCTTTTAGAAATAACCAGTTTTGGTGCTGATCATCCTGTTTTAAATAATGGATTATGAAAAGGCAAATATAAGATAATTTGGAAAATCCTCACAGAGACTTTAAACTTTGCTGCTGAAGCTCTCGCTGAGGGTCTCCACCTGCAGTTTGGCACTTTGGATGTCAGTGTCATAACCTGAGGTTGAGTTCCTGGTATGACTCTGTCATCCTCTGGAGCTCTTCTTGCAGGGCTTTGATTTTGTTGGCCCCCTCTTTGAGCACAATGAACAATTAGTGACCCATTATTTAACTTGCTGTCCTGGTCTCATTTTTGGCCCTACAGATATAAAATTCACATTGGCAGATTCTTTAAAGTCCTGAGATCCTCAGAGTGCACTCATTTTTCTCATATCTATCACGGTTTTGCACATAACATGCAAATACAGTCCATCGCACACACAGAACACACATGTTCACACTGTTTGGGCATTTTAAAGGCTGCAGCACCATTTCCTAAGTCCTCCATCCATCTTCTAACCCCTTCATGGATCCACAGCTGTCTCAACCACAACTTCTTCTACTTAGATTTCATTTGACTTATTTTACCTTCAGCTGAAGGCTGCTGGTAATCTGCCTCCCTTAAATTTAAATGATTAAACTTTGTTTAAAACATTGTAACATTGTAAACAAAGACTGTAAAAATCTGCGTATCCACTCAAACTCATTAAACTTCATCTGCTTTTACTGTCTGCATACGTTGACTCACAGACTCCATTCACACATTAATCTGATCAAGAGACGTTATCTTATTTGAACATTATTCATTAATTTTGCTATCATTCATATTTAAAATTTAAATTCCACTGTATAAACTATCCGTCAATAGTAAAGTTACTATTCATTTCCCACTGTCTGTTCACTTCTCCTCTTTCTTCTTCCCTCTTCCTTCACTTCTTCTTTACTTCTTAACAATTTTAATTTCATGTTTGGCTTTGTTTCACTCCTGCAAAGTAATGTTTCAGATTGTCCTTTTTTTTTTTCTTTTTTCTTCTTTTTTTTTTTTTCTTTTTTTTGGGAGGGGGGGTTGACAGACACATCAGTAATGGCGATTCACAAAAAAATAGACTACAATTTCATGGTGAGCCAATCAGAGCCTGATTTCAGGCAGGTGTGTGTTGTTGTGCTTCAAATCTGAATTCCTATACATTTATTTATTTATTTATTTATCTATTTATTTATTTATTTATTTATTTAATAAATTAAATGAACACAATGATTACTTTCTCTCATCACTAATTACATTAATAAAGGAGTAATTCAGTTTCCCTTTTTAGGAAAATAAGAAATTACTCCTACTAATTACTAACTCCTTACTTATTGCCTGACACTGGTGTCATGTCTGCCTTTTGGGGGGAAGAAAGAAGAGATTTAAAGGCTGCTTCAGACTTTCAGACATTCTGATTTGAAAAACAGAATTAAAAAAAAAAAACAATATTTGTAATGGGAAGTTTTGGTTTTAAAGGACATTTATAATACAGAAATATGAAAAATATAATATATTTACTCTCGCTTTGTCAAAATCTGTAGAAAAAGTTCAAACATGTTTTTTTTAATCATTAAGAGCTTTTCAGGTGTCATTTTTTTGTTTAATAATATCTGAAATAATTTAATAATTTTTTTTTTACCTGGACATGTCTGGTGAACATGGCTCATCTTAAGTCTTATGAGACTTATTCTTTTTTTTTTTTTTGCCTTAGAATAAAACTTACAAACTTTCACAGTTTTGCAGTACACTCCAACTTCTTCCCTCAGTCCATGCTCATTAGGTTGATCAGTCACTCCAAATGACCCAAAGGTGTGAGTGTGTGTGTGTGCATGAATGGTCTCTACATGTTAGACTTTTTATCAAAATTGGCATTTCAACCAATGACAGCTGGGATAGGGTGGGGCCGGTCAGAAATCCTAGCTGTGTTACGTCACAGATGATTTCAATAAAACACTTTGTTTTTTTTGTTTTTTTTTTTCTCATATCTGCCTGAATAAAAAGACTCAAACTCAGAGGTATCACTATCACGTGTTTGAAAGTTACAGCACATGAACTTCCTGTCCAGCCCCTCCTCTTCCCCGTCCCCAGGACCATTCAGCTGCCACCCAATACGCAGTCATCCAGAGTGTTATTGTGCGATCTGATTGTGATGTTTTTAACATCTTCCTCCATGCTCCGCTCTCCCCGTGAACCCTCACTGATCCGAATCAAATCTGCCGGTCAGCCAGGCTTCAGGAGAAATCCCTGGTGATAAAGTCTTGTTCCACAAATCTGCTCGGTATTTATTTCAGATGAGTCAGTGAGCACATGATGGGTCTGAGTGGAAGAACAGACTGGAGGATATGAGACATTAATTGAGGGGCTACTTCCACCAGCATATAGTGGGACTGTAAATACTGGTATGCTGCATGTCTAATTTCCCTCCTCTTCTTCCTCCAGTTATCACCTGATTCATGGTCCCTCCTCAGCAGAGCAGGAGTAGCGGTGGTGTGAGCTGCCATTATGTAGAGCCCACGGTGCATTAACAACAGCAGCAGGCGTCGGCTCTCACATCTGATCACACTAAATCAGACAAATGTGGACGAGAGGTGAAGGGAGGGAGGAAGAGGGAAGGTCTGGAGGGATCGGGAGGGATGAGCTGACTGCTGATGTCTCAGCGTAACACGTATGCCAGGACTAAATAAAACACACACACACACACACACACACACACACACACACACACACACACACACACACACACACACACACACACACACACACACACAGCATTTGAGTCTTTTGTGTGGACAGACATCTATGGCAAGTTCACATGTTTCTCATACAGCAGTCTCAACCCCTCGTCTCAATTACTTCCAGCAGATAAATATATAAATAAAAGGCAGTCATAATCAGGAATCAGTATGTGAGCCCCTGATGTCCCCAAAGACCTCGGCTTTCACTTTGTCTTGGTCGTTTCTGGGGCTGTGAAGCCACTGGGCCTGTGGAGGTCACAGAGCTCAGGCCTCATCAGCAGGGCTAATTTGATTGTGGAGGAACAATGGTTAGTGAAGCTGGTCTGCTGAGGCAGCGCATAATAATGTCTGGTGCCCACCAGGCCAGTCTTACCCTGCAGAGGGAGGGCACAGAGAGAGCAGAGAGGACCTGAAACCCTTTAAAACAGAACTCACACCGCTGCAGGGCTCAGACTCATCAACCAAGACCGTCTGAAACAGACGAAATACTCATGGGACAGGATTGAAACTCAATCTGTGAATCATTAAAGGTAATCAATATTATCAAAGGGTGATGATAATAACAGATAAGCCTCATTAGAAAATGAATTTCCTTCAGTGAGGCCGGTTCAAACTCAGAGTAGTAAAATGTTAATAATTTAATGGGATGACTTTGTAAATGTGGTCACTGAAAAGGTTAACATCATCCTCACAAAGACCGTTTGTCTTTACTCTGTTTCCCCTGGGGTTATAGATCCATGCCGTTCTGTTGTTTCTGCTCTTTAAAAGAGGTTGGGTTTTTTGTCTTCAGTCTTTGGTGCCCCTGCAGTAGCTTTACACTTCCTAAAACTAAAGAAAATAATAACCCTTGTTTTTCTCACAGTGTTGAGTCATTCTATGAAAATGGTGGCTTTCTGAACAGCACTTTCAAGTTTCATTTGTATTCTTTTTTTAATAACTAAAAAAGTGTCGTAACAGTTAACCACTTAACATTACAAAGTTAATGTAAATGTTTTTCTAATGTAAACATTTAGTCTAAACATGTGCATATAATGAAAGCCCTTGAGTGGGCAGCCCAGGTTCAAGTCCGGCCTGTAGTGAAACTCCTGCATGACTCTGTTTCCTGCTCTATCCACTGTCCTGTTCTCTCTCCTTAGAGGCATAAAAAGCCTGAACAGGGTGTTTTGATCAGTTTACAGACAGGTTCAGGGATTACTACAACAAAAATATGTAGAGATTTGATAATCTGCACGTCTGAATATCCAGTGTTGTTAGTTTATATCCATTAAGGATGAGTGAGTACACCATTATCTGTATCCGTATCTGTACTCGTAGGGGATGGGGCCTAAACCAGAAGTGGACGTGTTTTGTCTGGAAATGGGCGGGGCTTAAATCCAAACATTATTCTAAGTCTGAAACTGGCTTTTTTTTTAAAGGCTTTTGTGTGATCAGCTATGTTTTATGTACAACTGGTAAAATGTGTATGTAGTGGTGTGAAAGACTGTCTCTTTATTTATGATCTGTGTAAATTTAATAGGTGATTTGTGCAAACATTCAGTGGCAAAAAAAAATATAAAAATATGCCTTGTTGTTCACTGTATTTTCAAAAACACTGTGCTCAGAATGGGCAAAGCTTTCCAACTAACTTTCTCACCAGCCAAACTAAAATCACAGCCAGTTAAAAAGAAAAAAAAAAAGAAAGAAAGAAAAAAAAAAAAAACGCGACACAAAGAGTTTACAGCTTTAAGACTTCAAATGCGTTGCGTGTACGTTGCAAAACAGTTAATCAAGTAACTGTAAATATAAAAAAAGAACTAAAGAGATGCGAGACAACGAAAACCTTAAAAAAACGGTCCCAAATACTTTCTTTCTTCTTTCTCAGTCACCAAAACATAAGGACTTTTTTTTTTTTTGCCCAAAATGTTGCTTTACATTTAACCAGCATTAGCTTCTATTATGACTTTGCGTTTCAGCTGTGGTCCATTCATGAGTTCATGTGTTCATCTATTCATGTAAAAAAAAAAAAAAAAAAAGATCTCAAACCTGTCAAAATGAGAGTGTGCTGAGCTGAGCTCTGTGTTCAGCAGGCTGATGATGAACAGATCCCCAGCACAACACCTTCCACTGAGAAGTGAGCATACTAATGGCTAGTGTAGCTTAGCGTAACCTCTCAGTCCCGCAGTGGAGCATACTAATGTGGCTGAAGCCGAATGCAGCCTGGCTGCACCAAAGAGCATACTAATTACCCCAGCTGCCCTTCTCCCTGACCTTGGCGGGTCACTTAGCGGTGTGATCAGTCCCTGACTCCTAATAAAGACACTTTAACAGGGTGAGCCACAAGGGCAGGGAGCCTTTTTCCTCCTCTGACTCACTCACTTTCTGCTCATTTTCATCCTGTTTTTTTTTTTTTTTTTTTTTTCTAGTTTGAGAGCTCGACAACGTGTGCTTGTAAAAGAAAGAAAGCTAATACAAAAACATTTGATCAAAATGACTTTTTTTCCTGTTGTTCCAAAATCTTTGCTCTTGAGTTTAACTGACGGCATCTTCTTGAATTAGATTTATGTTTGATGATCCACATCAACACTTGGTTATAAAAGTTTCTGGATTATCTGAAGTCACAATAATCTAAATTAGGGGTCTTTAAAGACTAACTTAGAGTCTGGGTTGTTTCAGGTCAGTGCTATAAAACCTGCATGAAGCCCAAATGATTTGTTTACTTTGTAAAAATAGCTGAATAACTTGGCAGTGGACAAACAGACTACAGGTCAGATTAAAAGAATGAAAGTTGACATGAAGTTCAGAGGCTGCTCTGCTTAGTTTAAGATGGAGCTTTAAAGTCTGTGGAAAGTAAAATCAGTCATTTTCTTCTTCTAAATCAGTCACATATGTATTTCCTTAAAACATGTCAAACCATTTAACCAATTAGGATTTAGATGGGGCGACTGAGGATCAGTGGTAGAGTTGTCGTCTTTCAATCGGAAGGTCGAGGGTTCGATTCCCAGCTCCTGCAGTCACATGTCGAAGTGTCCTTGAGCAAGACACTGAAGACAGTGGTATTGCTCCCACTGTTGGTCAGTGGTGTATGAATGTGTTAGTTAAAAACTGATGGTTTACATTAGAACTTCCTACTCCCATCAGTGTGTGAATGTGGTGTGGATGGGTGAATGAACCTAGCAGTGTAAAGCGCTTTGAGTGGTCAGAATGACTAGAAAAGCGCTTTATAAGTACTGGTCCATTTACCATTTACCAATTGTGGAGCCATCAGTGGCGATTAATTACTAGATTATTACTTAGTGGCGATCTAAGACTGCGAGGGAAGCTCAGCTTCCCCTAAAATGTCCCCATAAAAAGTGTTGATATGTCCTGCTGTGTGTACATTTCATTGCCTAAATATGCACTAGAATACCTTCATCTTTTGTTCTGAATCAGCTACTTATCACAGGTAACTGGTGCCACTTCCTTCTCATTCATCCCCGCAGCGTCTCAGCGCTTTAACACAGTCGGACGCTGAGCGTCTTCAGACTTCAACAGTGTATGGTAGAGTGGGTTGTTCCACTGTGGAAACTGGACGGTCATTGGATAAACGCTGGGCTTTGTCCCGCCCATCGGACGCTCAGCGTCTCTGGGGGTCTATGAGGCAGTGGGCTGGCCTGGACGCTCAGCTTCTGCATGATGATTGGATGATCTTTCTGAGGCGGAATCCCTTTTTGATTGACAGTGAAATGAGCCAATCAGCGATCTTGGAGGAAAACTCTCTACCGGAGACTTTCTAACTTCTACATTCAGTTGTTCTGGACTGATCCGGAGGCTTTATCGATCCCCAGAGAGTTGACCTTTCTTAAAAACGACGAGCGTTGTGTTTAAAGATTTCACCAACAAGCAGCTACAGTTGCAGGTGTAGAGAGGAGCTTCTCCTGTTTAAAACTGCTCAAGTCTTACACACACAACACAATGGGCCATGGCTGTTTAAGCAGTCTAGCTCTGCTGGCCATTGAGAGAACACTGGTAAATTCCCTCGGAAAGACACCTAGTTGGTACGACAGGGTCACAGATCATTTCCTTGAAAAGGAAGGGAGGGTAGAATTTACGTTTAAATAAATAAACACATTTATGATGTAGGCCAGAAAAAAATTGAGCTTCCCCTCCTTGACTGACCAGCAGCCGCCACTGGGAGCCATATAGTTGCAAAGCGACAGGAAACCGATAACCGTCGGCAGAAGTAGATATCTGTCATAGCAACACTCACAGGCTCCTGAAGAAACAGATGCATTGACAGCCTAACTGTATTTGTCAGGTCAGGCTGGCTCTGTCCCATGATGCTGCTAATGCCAGCTTCCATTTTTACTGTAGGTAACGTCCTTGTACAGTATACAGAGGTAGCTCCCCTCCTGAGTGTGGGTGTGGCTCCAGCGCCTCTAACTGACACGCCCCCAGCGTTCCACAGCAGAGAGAAGTGCTTATTTTAACATGATTTAATTTTATAAACTTAGCAATTTTTTTCATCTTTCAAATTTGGCTCAGTGGTCAATGACACGTTTCTGTGGTGTGACAAACTCATAACACAAATTTATTGCTGCTTTACACAGACTATAAACTTCTTTCACTGTGCTCCTGAAAAAAACTGGCTTTATTCAGATGAGCTTCATTCTGTTGGCCTAACAGCATAGTTGTCTGAGTCATTGTAAAAAAGTTTTCTATTGAAAGAATGGAATAGAATAGAGTAGAATAGAATAGAATAGAATAGAATACAATAGAATAGAATAGAATAGAATGTACTTTATTAATCCCAGAGGACATATCAGGACATATCAACCTGTGTCCAGATTTTTTTCCCTAAGATTTTGTATTCTTCTTTGGACATTCATTCATTCATTCATTCATCCATTCATTCATTCATTCATTCATTCCTATATTTTTTTCAAATATATCATTTTCATAATTATAATGTGTGAAAACCTGTTCTCATGTTTTGCAAAGCATAAGAAGAATTATTCTACTCTAATCATTCATGAAATTAGGAAAAAAACAAAATTTCAATTATTTTGACATGAAGTTCAAGCTGTTTGAAATGTTTTTTAAATGTTAAATACACTACACAAGTGGACTTGTCTGGACACTGTGGACATTTTTGATGCCCTAAGAAAAATAAAAACACGTAAGCGAAACATTGTGACACAGACTTCCATGCTTCAGAAGGTTAAAGAGGCAACAGGCCTGAGACCAGAGGTCAGCTGTGCGGTTTAGATGCAACCATTTATTTTATTTTTTTTTTTTTAATTAAAGAGCAGCTACAGTCTGATGGACATGGTACATAGTTCAGCTATATTTATAAAAACAAAACTCCATGTCTTCCTGGGATTATATGCTCAAACACACACAGTGCTCTGCAACCTTCCTCTCTCTACACACACATGGCAGTGTGTCCTGCATAGACCTTAAACTTTCTCTCTCTCTGTATGGCTGACATCTTAAAATGCTGATCTGCAGCACATTTTATCAAGAGTCTTTCACTTCAAAAATGTTATCATTAAATGTGCTCTGTAGTGTGGTGTGCAAAACAGCAGCATGAGAAGATTTAAAACATGTCTCTCTCTCTGATCCCCTGCAGAGCTTAAAGTCAGGGTTGGTAATCAGATTTAGATAGACTTTTTGTTGTCCTGGTTAAAATGATCTTTATGTCCTGATGTCAATCAATCCATGATGTGTTCTTCAAACAGAGTGAAAAATATCTGCTGTCTACAGCAGGAGGAAACCTAGAAAACACCACACAATCCTAGAGTTTAGGATCCAATTTATTAAACCAATCAAATCCCGTCCTGCCGGTCTGCCCGTTAAAGGGAAGTGTTTCCTCTTCATTGTAACTTGCAGAATGCTGTAAAGGTCTGAACTCATGGTGGGTTTAGATGAGATCAGACTTCTTATCTTGTCTTGATGTTGGGTCTCTGTTAATAAAATTTATTATCATTTACAGGTCTAGACCTGTTAATGCTTTTGGAAAGCGTTTTGACATAACGTTTGTTATGAATTGGTGCTTTAGAAATAAAGATTGATTGATTGATTGATTGATTGATTGATTGAAGTATCTCATTTTCATATATAATACCTTATCCTTTGCTCAAATGGATATCATTGAACAGCAGAGCAGTAATCACTATCTTACAGCCGTCAGTTAAAGTTTGATTTCTTTATTTTTTACAGTATCAGCTTTGTTCAAAGAAAATGAGTGGATGTGATGTCAGATGACCAACATCTTGTACTCCACCATCAGCATCTGGCAGCGTGCCTCCATGCAATTAACAACTGACGAGTATTTTGTAATTTAAAATAAAGGTTTCATAAACTTCATTTGCAATATTTTTGAGGGAAAAAAAAAGCTGCTGAGATTTTTTAGCAGCGACAGTCACAGAAAGAGTGTAGAGTTTAAAGGCTGATCAGGCCTCAGGAACAATCACCGAAAGACTCTCAGTGGTCCAGCTTTTCTTAAACATGATCTGTCCATCATTAGTTCTTCACGTTTAAAATTTGATTATAGAGAATAAAACAGGTCCATCTTCTTACTATGGCCCCATTTATAAGACAACGGTATCAGTGTGAAACGCAAAAGTTTTGTTGCGTTTTGGCCTCTTGTTTATACGGAAACGCTGTTTCAGCCGACCTAAAACGCAACTTTTTTAAACACCCTCCAGAGTGGAATTTTTCTGAAACACTGCAGCCTCTGTTGCCGCATAAACAGCAAGCCGGCGTTTTCAGTGACAACACTGACGTCACGCTCCGTTTTGCACGTGGGTATTCCACTTTTGTTGTGGGAACTTTTGCAAACCGGACAACAACAAACGGTTAAATGGAGGATTTACTGTGTTGTTCTTGTGCTGCTGAAACTGCTGACTGCCTTTAACTAAATGTTCATCTGTTGCTCCACTTCTGCACTCAGACAAGACGTATTTAATAAATACACCAGACAATCAGCCCACCTCTTCTTCGGTGGCAGACTACCAAAAGACCCTACAGTTATATCGCCACCTTCAGGCCTTGTATGCATACTACAGCGTTTTCAGTCTTTAGCGTTTCCGTATGAACGCAGATTTTTTTCTCCGCGTTTTTTTTGCGTTTTTGGGTGAAACGCTGTGAAGCGTTGTCGTATGAACTGGGCCTAAATGTTTAAATATACCTTTACCTGACCGTTTCTGCATCCAAACATGCTTAATGTGTGGTCTTATAGAGGAGTTTCATCAGGAAGTGAGTGCATTCATGTTTCATCCTGTTTTACCCATTTGCAGTGTTTTTCTTCTCTCCACACACACACACACACACACACACACACACACACACACACACACACACACACACACACACACACACACACACACACACACACAGATGCTGTCACACACTCTCTGTCCCTTTACCTTGATCCCTCTCCATTTCCACCCCCCATCCCCCCCATCTCTCCCTCTCTCTAGTGGTGCCTCTCTAGGTAGAGAAGCAGCAGGGGGTATGGTGGTGGATAATTACAGAGTGTTTGGAGCTCCCCAGGAGTCTGGGCCTTCCGGGGGAGTAAGCAGGGGACAGCAACGATGCTCTCTGCTAGCACTGCAGTCCAACTCTTCGCCAGTGGAAATGTGGGCCTAAATAAGTGAGCTTTTGTTGCTTCCTGTAGAGGAAGCGTTTAAAGATGCACTTTTTCACCCTTATTTTTCATGCTGCAAGGTTTAAACTCTGCTGGCTGTTTCCTCCTCACTCTCCTGCCTTTGTCTTTCATTTACCTGCTCGTTCTTCATCACACAGTTTCACAGGAGATCATTTTCCTTGAGAAAACACAGAGTAGAGACGCTTTGACTGGGATTACGTTTGTTTGTTTGTTTGTTAGAGTGGGATGGAGGCTTTGCTTTGTGTGTGTCCTGGGAAATATGATCCATAGCTGTCAAGTGAAGCAGATGAGGAGATGTACAAACATCCATTTAAATGCACACATGTACTACGTGGCTGCAGACACCCTGCTTGGAAAACACAGGATCCTGAGCAGGGTCAGACAGATTCAGAGGCAGTAAAGGATGAAGGTCTTGAACTAAACTCAGGGCACAACAAGTGGAAGCACTCTGCTCCTGATCCTGAACTGGGCAGCATGAATGCAGCATGAATCCTGAACGCAGCAGCATCTGGTTGCCCAGTTGTCCGGGCTCCATTAACCCCGAAGAGCCATCAGTGGGAGATTAGGCAGCAGCTCCTTTCAACTCTCATCCAGTGCTACATCCTCCCCCCTTTACCTCCCCCCACCCCTCACCAGCTCTGTGAGCACAAGCCAAGCTCTCCTGGCTCAGCTCGCCAGCTCGGCCAGAGCCCTTGTGTCTCTGGAGCCTCCGCCGCTCTCCGCTTTAGCCTCAGCTGCTGGAGATGTTGTCCCTAATTAACAAGGGATTAAGCCATCATCTCGGCTTGTAATACAGCCTGGATGGGAATTCCAATATGGATGCTGGGGGGGCAGAGCAGGAGGAGGAGGAGGGTGAGTGGATTGGACTGAGTAGAAAGAGAGAAAAGGAGAGAAAGTAGTGGCGTTTAGCAGCTCAGTAAATTACTCTTGACCTGCAGGACTGAGGGGAGACTATCGGCACGGCAAGCCGGCTGCCAATTACAACAGCCCAGGCTGCCAAAAGTTTTATTGGGTGGAGGGCGGGGGCAAGTTGGAAGGTGATTGGTGTGTGCATATGTGTGTGTGTGCTTCTGTGTGTGTGAGTATGTGTGTGTGTGTGTGTGTGTGTGTATGGGGGGGGGGGGGGGGGGGGGGGGGGGGGGGGGGGGCTCATTTTAATGGCCTTTCACCATATTACTTTCTGTCAGGATTGGAAGTGTTTGCATTTGGAGGGATATTGTCATAATTATGATGAGAATTTGGTGGAGGTTGAAAATGAAAATAGAACTTTTTTTTTTATTTCTTTTTCTGCAGCTGCTGTGTTCATTACATTGTTCGAGACATTTCATTCACCTTTGTCTGGTCTGTCTGCTCACACATCAGGATCAGAATGTTCACATCGTTATTATTATTCATAATTCCACTGAGTACAAGTGCAGTAATTTTTTTTTTTTTTTTTGATTCAGAACAAACTCACAATCATTGCTCAGATAAATAACTATGAGCTTTCAGGATGTGTTACTGTACTAACACCCTTCTGGAATTTGCAAGTATATATCAAGTCTTACTGTATTTATTTGTATTAATTAAGTCTAACTGTAATTTATGTAGCAGTGCAAAAAACAGATTTTGTCTTTGAATAGTGCACAAACTGGTGTTTTACAATGAAAAACCTTCATTGACCCCATTTAATTCAAAATTATTCTCCGCAAAATAAAAACATGCATTGCTTTTCCTCACTAGGACATAGAATGTATGTTATATACATGCATTCACACACACACACATATATATATATATATATATATATATATATATATATATATATATATATATATATATATATATATATATATATATATATGCACAAAAATATGCACAAAAATATGCACAAAAATATAGTTGATAATGCTTAAAATTTCCTTCAGTGCTATGACTTTTTTCATCTCTAACTCTTAAACTTTTTGATTTATTCAACTTTTTTGTCAAAAATATTTACCATCTGAAATGACTGGAGAACTTTGACTTTTCTTCCCAAAACTCCTTCAACTTTGAGCTCCTTAAACTTCATCATACTTCCACATACAGAATGTTCACAGATCTTTCCACTGTTGACAAGTTTTAAATTTTTAAATATCTTTAACTGTTTATGAGATAGTAAAGGTAAAGCAACACATAGTTTTGAGCTTTTTCACTAAAAACTCAGCTCTCAGAGTGCGTGACATCATCAGTCAGAGTGGAGCTGAAGCTCATGCCACACAAGAAATTTCCCAAACAACCTGCTCGTGAATCCACAAACTTCACTTCACTATGATGCATGGAGAAGAAGTGTTTTCCATTCATCATTGTGCTTTACATTGAGCTAATCAGTGTTCACCTGGTTCTTATAAATGTCTGTTCATAAGGTGGTTTGTGTGTGTCATTTGAAAACAACATACCGTTTGAGAAGAAAGATCATTTTTTTTAATGTAAAGCTTCATTTGCAGGAGAATTGAGGGGCTTTGCCTATCGTGTGTGTGTGTGTGTGTGTGTGTGTGTGTGTGTGTGTGTGTGTGTGTGTGTCTGTGTGTGTGTGTGTGTGTGTGTGTGTGTGATTTGTGTGTAAGTTCTGAGAGTATGAGGCATTCTTTAAGAAAATGTGTATGTAAAAGTCAGAAAAAGTGTAATGCAGCCAGAAGTCCTAAAGTGCAGACCCCAGAGTTCATTTTAATGATTACTATGACCATGAATGAATCTCCATGGAAGTCAATTTTAGGATGATATGTTTTAAGTTCATTGATGTCGGTTTGGTTTTGTTTGGTTGGAATGATCAACAGTAAATAATAACAAACAGCTTGTTCACATATTATGACTAGTTCTGACCAAACCGGCCTCACAGCTTCATGATCATTTCTGCATTCAGAGATAAAGAGTCCTGATATCTGAGGTGATCTGTGATCTGTTCTTCTGCTCTCTGTACGTTAGTGCTGCCCTCACCGCTGGTGTGTGTATGTGTGTGTGGGGGGAGGGGGGGGGGGTAGTCCAGCATGCCACTGTGTCTGCTGCTGATGTAAACTGATGCAACCTTTATTCAAGACAAAGCAACACAAAGAGAGAGAGAGAGAGAAACAGTGCATGCGATCAGTGTCCACTATGAAAAGCAACACAGAATGTTTGGTGGCGAGTTGCACCACGGTTTCATAAAGCAGACCTAATAATTGATGACACTGTTGGATAACGATCAAGTGTGTGTGTTTGTGAGTGTGTCTGAAAGCAGAGAGAGACGCAGTGACAGTGAGGGGGAGAAAGGAGTGTGTATGTGTGTAAAAGACAAACAGTGAAAGTGGAAAAGAGAGCTCAAGTGTAAGTCTAAGTCTATGAGAAGTTTGAGAGACAGAGACTGAAAAAAGTAGAAAAGAGTGAGAGGCTGAGACACAGAGTGAGGGAGGAAGATGCACCATATATACCTCACATATAACTCACATTAACATCCAGTTTCACATTATTATTTTGTAACTTACAGTCAGATGATAAACAAACTTTCAAATTTATTCCTGCCATCCTTTTTTATTTTTAGATCTATATATTTTTTTTCAATTAAAATAGAATTGTGAGTTGGAAAGTGAGAGGGAGACTTATTTTAAATCAATGCCTTAAGCTTCAGTGTAATGTAGGAATGACCTTTGAAAGATGTTTTGATGAGCATTTCACAGCAGAGTAAAAGTGTGACAACTAACCCCGTTCTCCCCTACTATAGAGAGGAATTAAAAAAGAACTTCATCTTTGACAATTGTAATTAGTGGTTGGACTCTAAAGTGGTGGGATGCCAAAACTAATTAATTTGAGGTTTGTAATTAAATAGTCACATTTTATTCAAAGTCTGTATTTGACTTAAGAAGTGCCATGTTTCCATTCAAATGGATTGTTAGATAACTGAATCAAAAAGTAGACATGCATACATTTTCACAACAAAATCATGTTTATTTCCAATCAAATGTAATTTTTCTAAATGTAAAGTGCAGTTTTAAGAAAATCACTGCATGTAGAGAAGGCCATGTTCACAAGGCTCAACTAGTAAATCAAACTTTTGAAGGACTTTATGTAAACCTGTGTGCTCGTACTCTGGTGTCTGTGCTCTATGCCTCCTTCTTCAGTCTGTGGCTGCTACATGTGGAGCATTGAGGTGATACCGGAGGCCAGAATCGCTACAGTGATAAGTCAACTCTTTGTTGAGTTTGAACTTGCACACAGCAAAGCTCTTATCCACACCTCCACTGGATTTTCTTTTCCTTTCTTTTTAATTTAAATTTTCCATCCACTGTGTCAAACGGTGCCGCATCACCCTTCATTTGTTTGTCATCAGTGCAGTGTTACCAGAGTATGATCGGTAAGGACCAATCCAATGGCTAATTTGTGGGCGCCCCCATTACTGTGGTGAAACAGTGGTGCCTACTCCCAGCCGCTGGCTGTGACAGCAGCAGAGATTCATTCATTCATTCATTCATCTTCTATCCATCTTCTCCTGTTCAGGGTGGCGGGTGTCTGGAGCCTATCCCAGCTGTCTTAGGGCGAGAGGTGGGGTACATCCCGGACTGGTCTCCAGCCAATCACAGGGCTGACACACAGAGACAGACAACCTTTCACAGAGAGAGGACGGGGAGAACATGCAAACTCCACACAGAAAGGCACACTGTGCCCAAACTGGGATTCAAACCGGCAACCTTCTTGCTGTAAAGCAACAGCAGTGACAGCTGCACTACTGTGCAGCCCAGCAGCAGAGATATTACAGAGCCATAAGAGTACTTTAATGAGAGGGCTAAGACTTCAGTCATATTTCACAGATTAAGAAATTTTACCCATGTCAAATATCTGTTTCAAAAATAATTTAAAAAAAAAAAAAAAGTGAAATTAAGTCCAGAGTTTAGACTCTCCTAGCTGAAAAGCCTCCAGAACTCACTCATATACCATTATCAGGCAGAACCAGCATCTAACAGCAACAAACAGACAGAAACACAGCCACTGGTCCAGTATCATGTCTCACAAGAGCAAGACTGAACACACTTAATTCAGTACAAAACTCACCTGAGTTCAAGACAGTAAAAAACTGAACCAACCTCAGCCCGAGCTGACCATCCTGTTGTTACAGCCCCTCTTTAACACAGATTAAGGAAGAGTTCAGTGATGTCCTCCGTCTGTTGATGGTTTAGTGCTGTCCTTTAGTCCTTCAGTCCTTTAGTCCTTTAGTCCTTTAGTCCTTTTGTTCTTTGTTCCTCCATCAGGTGAAGTTACGTCTTCACTGCTGTCAGCCTGGATTACCTGCAGCATGCTAACCTGTGGTGCTAACCAGCTTCTACTTCCTGTTTGTCTCATGAATATTCAAAGTGTCATGCTTATCTCGATCGATAACTTTAGCACTGAACAGGAAGGAGGATCTACCTGGGAGTCACACAAAGAAAACTGCTCATATAAAATAATACAAATAAAATCGTGTAGAAAAACATAAAGTTATAATTTATTATGAACTTATTTACATTGTGTGACTGGTGTGTCAGACAGGGACTCTCCACCTGAAGTGAAGCCTTGTGCTTCAAACACTCTTTTTTGTTTCTAAAGTTGTAGTTGTCCTACTGTTGTGGCATCCTAAAACTGTACATGTCCTCTCTGATGGCCCTGGTAGAGTTTTTTACAGTGATAACAAAAAAATACCTCAGTTCCTGTTCATTCTTCTGACCGCTCTCATTCATGTGTGCTAGTTACGGGGCTTTTTCCACCACAGTGATGGCGACTCATCAACTTGCGGTGTTTTCAGGATTTGTCTATACCAGGTAAGAAATGTTACCTGTTGCCAGGAGTACATTAATAAACAGTGTCAAACTGAGTTCATTTTTTAACACAAGATGTTTTCTTTAATGAATTAATAATAATTAGCATGTTAATGCCCCAGCCTAAATAATAATCATCCAATCATGCTCCTCTATGTATTGTTAATGACATTATGTTGAGATTAATTCATCACATATTTAATTTTTATAACAGCTGGACAAACTGATCTTGTTTTGTTTACCATATTAACCTCTCTCTCTTTCAAATGTTGGAAATGACTCAGTGACTGACTGTATTTATAGCTTACCTGATGATCCCATGGGAGGAGCATGTTGGCCTGAGAGTCTTCATTCATGGCATCCATCTTTACCCGTCCACTGAGTGCAGGTCAGAGGCTCGCAATCCAAGCATTTGATGCACTCACACCAATATTTTATCATCATCACCATGGCAGGTTCCAGTTTTGATTTCTCTCTCTCTCTCTCTCTCTCTCTCTCTCTCTCTCTCTCTCTCTCTCTCTCTCTCTCTCTCTCTGTCTCTCTCTCTCTGTCTCAAACATGTCATTGTTTTCTGCTCAGTGAAGCAGTGCTGGATTGATGTGTTCCCAATGAAGTGCAATGACAATTAAACAGTAACCGACCCGACATTTCCTTTCATTACCTCCTTACTCTTCATGCTGTGTGTGTGTGTGTGTGTGTGTGTGTGTGTGTGTGTGTGTGTGTGTACACATCTGTATCCTGTACATGTCTATGTGTTTCTATGCATTTATGTCATGCAGATGTTGACATGGAGAGAAAGAAAAATAAAAAAAAGTTGTTTCCACACACAGATACAGACAACATTCATGTGATATCTGATGCAAAAATATACAAACACACAACAAAAGAGAGTCATTTGCATGATGCCAGCACACGCTGGCAGTGACTGAAGATTTCCCATTGCTGATGGCTGAGGTTGCCTGACATTGTAAACACTTGCAGCAGGTGCAGACCGCCTGCCTATGGATAGTTTTATTCCTGTAAACATACATTCAAAAGAGGATCTTATCATGCCATCTTGTCTGCATTTTCTGCATCATTATGATGTCCCCCTCAGTCCTCCATTTCTCTTCCATCTCTAGCTTTTTCCTTTCCCACCTCTCTCACCATCTCTCTGTATACCCCCCCTCCCAACACACACATAAGGACACAAACATCACTATTTTTTTTCTTTCTGCACAAGCCCCACCACATAGCCATTTGCATAACAATCTCCACTTGTTTTTCTGCTTAGATGGAATTCACAGCATGGTGCCTGCATGACTGAGACAGGGGTCATTGCTATGTATATCAGAGAGAGAGAGAGAGAGAGAGAGAGAGAGAGAGAGAGAGAGAGAGAGAGAGAGAGAGAGGTGGAGGAAGGATGGGAGGGAGCCTTTATAGTAGTGAGAGGGAGACACAGGGAGGTGGCAGTTGTGCAAATTCACATCTCGACGCACAAACACTAGACTAAAAACACCCATTGGAATGAATACAGAGACCATCAGAGACTGAGGACATACAGACTGAAAGTACAGACAGAATGAAGGGGAAAAGCGTCTGTTCATTTTAAAGCTGCTGGAGAGGCAGGACTGGACCCAAACAGCCCTCTGATGGACTCCTTTTAAGTATTTGTTAATAAAACATGAATTTAATGAGTGTTTCAGACTCGAGGTATCAGAGCTCCAGCAGAGCTGGAAGTTCCGGAGAATCAGATGGTTCAGAAGTGTGTCCATCACAGCTCCACTTTACAGAGCCAAAGTAACAGAAGTCATGCAGCCAACAGACCAAGACCTGAATCCCAACACTTCAAGACTTGAACTTCAAGTCATAGTATATTTCTGTAAGTCATTTAGTTGTGTCTTTAAGTCAGATTATGCTCTTCATATTTTTTTCCATATTTTCACAATTTCCTACAGGACTTACCCAGAATTCACTGCAGACTTTGGGGCATGAACAAGGGGTAACATGTGGTAGAAAAAAATGACGCCTATGCTGAAGTGCTAAAAGTTGCTGTTCATTGGATAATCCTCTAGAGGCTGGCTGCAGAAAGACCAGAAGTCACAAACACACCAAGCTAAAAAAAACAACAACAGACTTTTACAGCATTAAAACACATATTTACAGCCTGGTTCAAAAACCAGCTTGGGTCTGAAACAATAATTTTACTACCGGCACACACTGTACGGTGAGTGAATGTTTTTCTAATTCAGCGGTTTAGACACTACTAGGATCATGAGTGTGTCCAATCAGAGACTCAGCTCAGCTCACGTGACTGACGGGCGCCCTATAGCAGTTAGAACGGAAGCTCCGTCAAAGAGACCATATTTTATACAGTCTATGGGCATTAATGAAAAACTTTTTTATTTGTCTTGGTTCAGCTCCATTTCCTGCCTTTATCTGTTAACTGCTCTGACATGATCTGCGGCTGTAACCACATTATGAGGTAAATGCTAACTTCCTGTTTACATCCTCTACTGCTGCTACCTCTTTGTCCACTCTCTCCATTATCAGTGCAGACCCACTCCATTTAAAGGTTTAGCCCCTCCCATTGGACCATACCAATTTAATTGGACACAATCATACAAACAATTCAGCTACACAGGCCATTCTCTTCAGCAAAACATCAAAGTCCACTTACATTCACTAACCACACAATAAGGGATTCACTGAGCATTCACACCACACTAGGAAGCCAGGAATAACTGCACATCTTCATACGACTCCCCCATCAATTGGTATAGTTTAGTAAAAATGAACTGAGCCTGCTCTCCACTAATTAGTCAGGCACTATAAAAGACAGCCTGAAACTATTTTTGGGTCCTTTGACACTGCCCAGCACCAGGAAGCACTGTGGTAAGACAAGAGAACAACGAGATTCAAACAAACGCAAAATACACATTCTTTCAAAAATAAAGGGTTAATTCAAAACCATGATGTGTTTGTATGTGTTTCTGTTGACCTTTGCACAGGAAACTTACTAAGATGTTGGCTAGTTCAGTGTGTGCACCCACCAAACTATCAGTAGCATGCTACCTGCTAACATGTGACATGTGAAATGTGAAATGTGAAATGAGTGATGTGGTGTGTTAACAGTGGCAGAAGGAACTGCCACACCCCTGTTACCTCTAAACATTCAGAGGCCCTTCAGTCAGTGAAACAAACCCTACTTTGAACCTTAATACTCCCACGGAAGCAGAATTATCCAAAATGTGAGGGTAATAAGTGTGTCTCTACATGCCATGGGGCTATTTTTGATTGAAGGCAGGCTGTGGCACAAGTTACTTTTCAGAGAGCTGATTAAAACAAATAATAATAATCATAATAAAACACTTTTTTTCACTTCACAGGGGGATTTTCTAGAAATATCCTGAAGCCCAGATGGACAGACCCCCAGAATATTGATGTTCATTGCCCTGTACGAACAAACCAGTTATACTTTATCACTGTACATTTTGTTTTTACAACTGTGGATGGTAATCCTACAATGTCATGTGTCAGTAGGTTATTCTGTCAGAAGTCCTGTCAGAGAGCCCAAGATGAAATCTAATCAGCCAACTCAAAATCCTAAATATTCTAGAGCTATGTTAGAACAAGCAGCTAGTCCTTTTCCTTGCATTTCACTTCACAGTTGTAAAATGTTAACAGTAAATATGAGTATTTATATTAAAAAAAAAACTCTTCTTTGATCATTCGTTATTGGCGTTGTAATGACCTTAGAGCATGTTCTTTGCCATGCACTGATTGCTGAAATATGTTCTTTATGTGGTCACTTTGTACACATTACAGTGTACACATCAGTGGAAGTTCTGTTCATCAGGTTTTCTCTGAGGTAGAAGAACTTCTTATGGCTAAACTCCACCAGATCCATCTTTGGTCCGTCTCCGCTCCATCACAGCACTGGAGCCAATGGTTTTCAATTCAAGTCAGTGTGTCCAAAGGCTCTACCAGCTCAGTTTATAATCAGCTCAGATATGTCCCTGAGAGGAGAAGAACTGGAGATTAGGAACTGCTGAATCCAAATACCTTGGTGTTAAACTGGATCCTTTTTTTTCTTTTTTATAACAAATCATTAAGGAAAATATATTAAATAATTAAAATTTATTCTAAATAACTTTGAATCATCATCATCATCAACATCATACCATCAATACTGGAATTTTCTGCCACACTGTTTCTGCATTCAACAGTGTGTTTTGTTTTACTTTGATGCTTTTATAATGTTTTCTTTTTCTTTTTGTCTTTTTCTATTGTTATAAACTCTGCTCTGACCTGACGGGGACTGGGGATGAAAATTAGCTTTATGACCAACTCTGGCAAATTTACATAAATTTAGCACCAAAACATTCATTTATATGCACTGTCCCTAAAAGTAAAATAAAATAGAATAAAATAAAATAAATTTTAAAAAAAATAATAATAATAAACCACTATTTCAGTGTCGAAATTCTTAAATATTGAAATTAGATATAAATCATCTGAAACAGAGTTCAACCAGATTTTAAGTTTGTAAAAATATGATTTTTTCAATTAATATCTGGGTACTTTTAACCAATTATGGTACCACATTGTAAACACTCAATGATCCTTTTAAACACTTTTTCTTTCTTTCCATGAAATCGGGGATGCATGTGAAAGACCAAAGCTTGCGCTGATTCTTTTGGCATGCATCATTTAGAGGACCGTTCTTCCTGGAGGAAGTGGATTTCTGTTCTGTTTGTATTCTCCTCATAGCCAAACCACCCTGAACACGCCTCATCTGAGTACAGGAGCTCAGCAGTGTTTCACCTGGAGGGAGACAGTCTGCTGCTGTTAGCTTGTGGGGCAGCTGTGGCTCAGTAGTGGATGGATTGTCACTCAGTCAGAAAGTTGACGGTTTGATTGTCAGCCAGACACTGAACCCTGTGGATGCACAGGAACAGGATTAGTCCACCATGTATTCCCTCTCATGGCAGGCTCTGCCCTCCAGAGTATGCATGTGATGAGAGGTGTAACAGTGGGTGGCCGGCAAGACCAGAAAAGTGCTCCTTTTATTTACCCTCCAGGCTAGCTCCACACTTATATCCATGATTTTCATTTCACACTTTAACACAGGAATAGAATATCTCATTTAATAAAGTGTCGAAAATGATATAATTCAGTCAAAGGTTTCTGAAACAGACTGAGTCTGAGAGAGGAATCCCTGCAAAGTCTGGACACAACTCTTAACACGTGTCAATGAAAGGTTTTTATTCCTGACAATGAAAGACACCACAATGTCTCACTGTCTCTGATTAAAATGTTCAAGTGCTTGTGTGTGTGTGTGTGTGTGTGTGTGTGTGTGTGTGTGTGTGTGTGTTTGTGTGTGTGTGTGTGTGTGTGTGTGTGTGTGTGTGTGTGTGTGTGTGTAGTGGGCTCTGCTACAGTGCAGTATGTGATGGATGGAATTTGTTTCTTTAATGAGACAATCAGATGAGCAGGAAGCATACCCCCCCCCCTCTCTCTCTCTCTCTCACACACACACACACACACACACACACAAGCACACAGGTCAGAGAGGCTGATAAATATACTCGGATAGAAGCGATGTGTGGACACACTGACAACAGTGGCGATCCAAACAGCAGCACACAGAAAGTGACAGGGCCACAAAGTAGAAAGAATGACAGCAGAGAAGAGAAACAAACAAGACAGATGTGGGCGTTCTAGGCGAGTCGGAGTCATCGTCTATCCTTTATTTAATCAGGTACTCTCACTGAGATCCACATTCACTCTTTTAGGAGGACCTGAGAAACATAAAGTTGATGCAAAAGTGTAGAGAAATTTCACCAATTGATTTCATTTTTAAGTCCTCTTCAGCGATTCACAGTAGGCAAAAAGAAACAAACTTTTTTTTTAAAGAGGAGCTGTTGTATACAATTCAGATGAAACCACTGTGATCAAGCCTTTATTAGTTTACCAACAGAGCTGCCATCAAAATGAAAACATCGAACATCATACACAAACACATCACCCACTGCAAACAAAC
>CM061149.1:32833378-32863378 GCA_030710495.1 Labroides dimidiatus | reverse complement strand
GCCTTTGTATGTTCAATTATGAGGTCTGTACCTCTCACACCTTTCCACCTAGATACCAAGCCCTGCCCCAGTGTTGATTCCTGCAGCAGACAGGAAAGTGTGAGGCATACCTTAGGGGGTGTTTCTCCATGTATAAATACTTAAGTCTCCCCTGTTTCAGGGTCTTTCTTCATTTCTGACCACTCACGTGATGATCAACCTTTTCTTTGTAAAGAAAATGAAATCTTGTCACCTGGCAGAAGTCTCTATTTCATTCTTCACCAGAATACAGGAAATTTCCATAACAACCACTAGTAAAGGCACTGTAGTTTCACATAGTTAACCTGGCCGTTGTCACAATAGCTAGTTTGATATTTGTTTGACCCGTCTATTTCCTACAAGCCACCAGCCTTTAGAGACCTCCCAGTCTTCATCCTCACCACAAACTTTAAGCCGGAGGACAGCAAGACAGTCAGACAGTTATGTGCTTCTTTCTTTTTGTTTCATTTGAGCCCTGACTGGGCCCCCATACAAGAGGGCCACCGTACAGGAGGACCACCATACAGGAGGACCACCATACAGGAGGACCACCATACAGGAGGGCCAACGTACAGGAGGACCACCATACAGGAGGACCACCGTACAGGAGGGCCACCATACAGGAGGACCACCGTACAGGAGGGCCACCGTACAGGAGGGCCACCGTACAGGAGGGCCATCGTACAGGAGGGCCACCGTACAGGAGGACCACCATACAGGAGGGCCACCATACAGGAGGGCCATCGTACAGGAGGGCCACCGTACAGGAGGACCACCGTACAGGAGGACCACCATACAGGAGGGCCACCATACAGGAGGGCCACCGTACAGGAGGGCCACCGTACAGGAGGGCCACCACACAGGAGGGCCACCGTACAGGAGGGCCACCGTACAGGAGGACCACCATACAGGAGGGCCATCATACAGGAGGGCCACCAAGATCTGGGAGTGGCGGCATGCTGCCATTTTGGTTTTGGGACCAGTATAACAGCAGGGGTCAAGCTCCATCACATGTGTAGCTTATGTTTCCAGGCCAAGCACCCACATTAGGTAAACAGCATCGGACCTTTCACGTTCATAAGCACCCATTGGTATGAGTGACTCATACAAGGTTTGCTCAGGTGGGATCATGTAGACCAAGAACAACCTGGTGAATAATCAGTGGTTTAGTCTGAAGCTGCTCTTCAGAGGGCGCACTAATCAAACTGAAGAATGGGTGTTCATTTAGGAGTTCAGGATTAACTTTCCTCTGCTTCATCCACACAAAAGCCACCAGACTCTTTATTATGCATGGTCACTTTTATACGAGGGAACAAACACTCAAGATATCACATAGAAACAGAATACAAACATGAACCAGCAGCAACGTCACCATCCTTTCACATCCTGTCTTCAGCATTATTCACACTCATCGTTGGTCATAGTTAATACCAAGTGCAAGTTCAAAGAATGGAATCAATGATAAAGTTTTGCTGCTGAATGTACAGTGAAAAAAAATGGAGTGACATTTACTTTAAAAAAGCTACAACAGTTTTTCCACACAGAAAGTGCGTGTAATATTTACTCACACAATTTCTAAGTAATGTTTACTTACTAGAACCGCTTATCCTAAAAGAAAAATTAACAAGTAAATTACACGTGCAATACTCATGTCTAGATTGTAACATTCACTCAGATTACCACTACAGCTCAACACAAAGTCCAAGTAAACGTCACTGTTTTTTGTGCCTCTTAGTCAAATTTTCTTTGTTATATTCTATGTATTTAAAAGTAATATTTAAGAATGTTCTAATAGGTGTTAATTGATTTACATATTTTTGCTACTGAATTCAATAACAATTCAATTTTTTTTCAAAAACAAATACTTGCATCTTAAGGGACGCTTCAAAAACACTTTTATTTAACATTTGAAACAGCAGACATGTTTAGAATATCTAAATGACCACAAACACATGGCCAACAGCTCAAGTTTACATATACATAGTGTAAATACATCAAGGGAGTTCAGAGACAGTTATGATGCTCAGAAGTCAAGCAGCATAGACTTAAAAAATAAATAAATAAATAAATCACCAACTGACTGTAGGACTGATAATCCAGTATACAATTGTAAGCAGTGTTACAGCTGACCATCCCTTTTTATTCTGTAATTCCATTAATTGGGCTCTGTTACAAACTTCAATAGACTGAAGCTTTTACTTCCTTGTGGATTTCATTTCTGACTCAAAGCTGCATATCTTGCACAGCCATCCAATGTTGTGGTTCCTGAAACATACAAATCAAACATCTCAAAATGAAATCAAACAGCAACACATAAAGAAAGTATGTGAAAAGTTAAACTTAATCTGATTTTACCTTGTGTCAGCTGTGAAGTCCAAATTAGCAATCAGAGGTTCCTAAACAAAACAAAACAAAACATTATTTATTTCTACTAACTCAAGCATGCACATTGATATTTCATGTTTTTTAATTTACAAATCATATATTATATGTGTACATAATTTTGTGAATGACAGTTGTTCGGCAGTGCTGGTCTATGAGGCTGCTTCCATAGCCGAACTAGCAGAGAGCCTTGTGGTCCAGCAGCTTCGGTTCACTGTCCAACCGCTTAAAGTTGGTCTCTATGTCGGACCTTAAGGCTGAAAAAGAACAACTTCATTTGAGTGTAGTAACGTCTTTATCACACCTAGCTCTGATAAAACTATGACCTAATGTAATGGGGCATTTCTAGACAAAAATGGCATACCTCTTGACGGCAAAGTTAGTTAACTAGCAGGAAAATACACTTATTTTACTAGTGCCGCAGCCGCCGTTGCTTTCAGAAACTGACTTTTTCAGGTAGGTGAGCCAACAGGGACGTAGAAAGTTTGCTTAGCTTAAATCTTACCTTCACAGCCCCATATTGACGTTCTTCCCCGTCTATATCATGGATGTGTGGTCTCGATCAGCAAAGTCCACCACCTTTGTTAAAACATGCCTGCACATGTCTGACAAATGGTCCAAATGTAAGGCGGGGCTTTGACGTCATGCAGAGAAGGTTGCCAGATTCACTGATGTCATTCAATAAATTTTACTTGAAAATATCAACTAAATTAGATGAACTGAAGAATGAACTATTTTAGTGAATATTACTTGGATCAAAGAATTCAATTTACATACAAAACTGAAGGCAGATGATTACAAACAATCATCATGTAATGCACTACATGAAAAACTTCAATGTTAAAGTAAAAGAACTGAATTCATATGTATATGTATAATTTGCAGAGATAATATACATAATAATTACAGGGCCAAAAAAATCATTTTTTTCAGTGTACACAGTCTCATACAGTGACCTGTGAGTGTTCAGTAGACACACAGTAAATCACATTCTGATGAAATAAGACCCTGATTGTGTCTGATGAGAGCCTGAAATCCACAGGACGATGAGGAACCGTGTGAGGAGACATGTCAGCAAAAGGACTTCCTCTAAAATAGATTCTGAGCTTCACAGACATAAATTGTAAATATGATTTATCAGCCTGGTTGCTCTCCACAGTGTGCTGATTTCATATGAATAGGTTTCAGCCGTGTGGGAGAGATTCATGCGTGCGTTTTTAAAAGGAAATGGTCAAGTATCCTGAGTTTGAATGACATTATTAGTGTCTGTATTTAGACTCTCATTTTTAAAGGACAACACTTCACTTTAAATAGGCCTGGTTCTTTCTGTGGATAGTGGTCTATATATCTGTGTGTGTGTGTGTGTGTGTGTGTGTGTGTGTGTGTGTGTGTGTGTGTGTGTGTGTGTGTGTGTGTGTGTGTGTGTGTGTGTGTGCCCTTGAAATTAATATTTAATATATTGTTGAGAAATTGCTTGAACATAGCCCTGTAGAGTATAAAAACAGACTGGAGGAGAGTTCAGGAGGTTAAGAGAGACCGACCAAAGGGCTGCCAATCACCTTGAGCTCTGGGCTGCTGAAGAAATCAAGGGAATGTGCTGAAAAACTTCTCCAAGCAGCTTTTTTTATGGTGCTCTAATAAAAATGAGTTACTTAAAAGACAGCTCTGTTAAACAGACAGTGCATCGTTTTATGAGATGTCTTCTTGCACAGCAGTTTTTATAACCTCATTGTACATTTAAAAAAAATAAATAAAGTCAGGGTTGGTAATCAGGTTCAGATAGACTTTTTGTTATCCTGGTTTAAATGATCTTTATGTCCTGATGTCAATCAATCCATGATGTGTTCTTAAAACAGAGTGAAAAATATCTGCTGTCTACAGCAGGAGGAAACCTGGAAAACACCAACCAGTCCTAGAGTTTAGGATCCAATTTATTAAACCAATCAAATCCCATCCTGCCAGTCTGCCCGCCTCCTGTGTGTACATTTCTCCAGTGTGCACTCGCCCTGATTCAATGCTCATAACCAAGAAGGATCCAAGTACTCTGGAGAACAGCAGAAAAACTACCTAAACCCTGATTACTGCTAACGTAGAGCAAACAGAAACCATGAGCTGAGGACCAGTTTGATGGATGAGAGTAACGCTTCAAATGAAAACTTGCTAACGGAAATGGTTCAGGCTGCACAAGTGCTAAGCTTATAAGCTTATGAGACACAGAAGAGGGGGCTGAATGTACATTTATGAACATGCAACAAAACCAGAGCAGAGTGAGTGTTCAACAAGCATGGGTCGAGGTGTTGGTCTATTCTAAGATCTTTAAACTGCTGGAAAACTATCCCAAAGACCAAAGACCTGGTCAACAACAACTTCACTTTGGAACGTTTAACAACAGAAAGTGATTTCATCATTTACTGTAGGCAAGATAATTACAGAGTCAATTCTAAATGCTTCTATGGAAGATGGAAAAGGGAGGAGAGGGACTGTCAGTCATCTCCTCAGCTCCTGATACCTGAGCAGGGCTTCAGGGTACCACTCTGGGATGCTTGAAGTCAGACCTGACATTATTCCATGGCATTAATTACTGGCTGCAGCTTCTTTGAGCTAGCCCTGCAGCTAGAAGCAGCAGCAGAGGAAGCTGTGTTAGCTGTGCAGTTAGCGCTAGCTCCAGGCATCATAGAGCAGCCTCAAAGAACTACTACCTTACTCCTCTACCCCCCTCCTCCAAGCTGTGCCTTTGCACTGACTGTTGTCAGTCAGTCATTTAGAGTCTTGATTTGTGCTGTTGTTTTGGACTTTGAATCATCCGTGTATTCCCCACCTGAGGCCTGCACAAAACTAGGATAAAGGATTAAGCGGGGATATGTTGGTTATCCTGGCTCAATTTATCTGTGATCCGGTGGCACAAAAGCAGGATAGAGGAAAGCACAACATGTTTTCATATTTGTTACCATAGACATTTATCCTGAGGGGCAAGCCTGCTCCAGACCAGGCTAAGTTCCAGGATGTATTCAATCTCATCCTTCATCTCAGCCAGCAGCCAGCACAAATGGAAACTAATAGTTATTCCACTGCCCACTACACAATGTTATCACATTCTACTAGACCCACTGTCATTATCTAAACATTTCAGATCATTCATTAATTAATATGTATATATAAAATCATTTCCATCACACCACCATAAAAAAGGTGTTTTTCAAACAAAATTAGCAGAATAACCCATGTTTGAAGACATTCAATGAAATTTCATTCATAGATCAATCCAAACACATAACTTTACTTATTTTAAGCTTTTACTCATGAAAACATGTTCTCATCATCAAGATAACAAATACCTTTTAACTGTCCTAAAGTTTTTTTTTTTTTTCTTTTTCAGAATCATTCACATTTTTTTTTTAACCCAAGCCTGGAACTTTAAACATAACTGTCTAATTTTCAAAACTCCTAAATATTATGAGTGTAGCTGAGTTATTTTAATGAATTTTCTGGGAAAAAAAGTATTTTTCTGTTATTTCCACCAACAAATGTCATATCCATCATGTGTTGGAAATAAGGAGCAGTGCTGAATTTCAGTCACTTTTATTGTCCTTGACATCAAGTGATCCATTTTGGTATCTTATGTTAAACGTGAAAAATAAATAAATTAATTAATAAATAAATAAATAAATAAATAAATAAATAAATAAATAAATAAATAAATAAATAGATAGATAGATAGATAGATAGATAGATAGATAGATAGATAGATAGATAGATAGATAGATAGATAGATATCATGACAACTGATGAGTTCACAAGTATATAAGGGTTAAAAAACCCTATCATAACATTTTGTGGTGTATAGTGGAAATGACAGTAACCACAAGGGACAGGTTTTTTTATATTGAAAAATAAATGAAATACTGATATGTTTTACAAAAACATAATCTATTTCTTTAGAATAAGGGATTATCATCATTATCAGATTATTACATCTGTCATTAAAGTTACTGTTGAATCAAAATTCATTTCAGTCTTATGAGGGACTGAGGATCCAAAATATGGTCAATGGACAAAAGACAGAGTTCTTAAAAAATTATAAACATGGTTTTGTTTTGCTCTCTTCCACCTGGGACACAAATTCTTTGATAGTTGGAGAATAACCCATAAACATAAATACACAAACAGTAACATGATGATGTTTCTTTATTTACTAAAGATAAATCAAAGCAAGTAAATCATCAGCTCCTCTCTAAACTGAAATCACACAGTGACTCTACATGATAGAAAACATGAATTCAAAGTGTATTATAGGACATTAGAATAAATACACATTCAAAGGTCTGTGTATAACACACCCCACATGTCTGCACACTTCATACACACAGTACACAACACAAACATTATAAGAGGCCCAATCAGCTTCCTCTGCTGATGCAGCCATATTTAACTGAAATCCACAGCATGCGTCTCTGACAGAACATGTATGTTACTTATATTTAAAACAAGCATGTCAACCAAAATAATTTACACACTTGTCCCTGACCGGCCAACCACTGTCATCAGGGCAGATGGCAGGATTGTCCTGATCCATGTGTGATGGCACTCTGGGGGCCCTCTCCCTCCTCAGCAGGCCACTTTATGGAGGACAGCACAGGCCACAGTGATGTCACATGACCTCAAAGCGCTGACCCTTAAGTCCTGAAGAGAGTGAAAGCGTGCCTACAGGAGGCCAAAGGTCATTTCAGTCCTGGTCCTTGTCCTGGAATGGGCATGATTGTAGGTTTGCTGTGCTTCCTGGGGGTCTGTGGAGGGTGTCAGGAGAAAAGGGTGGCAGGCAGACCCCCTGTTCCCCAGCAACACACCTGAGGATTCACCTGTCAGTACAAAATCTCATCATCACAACTTATAACAGAGTGACCCTCCTGACACAGCCATGATATAAAAAGTGGTTTTTAGTAAAGGTCGTGTGGCTCACCTGTGACAGGTGCTGATGGACTCCAACGGTCCAAAGACTCAGGAGTCATGGACCGAGCCAGACCACTTTGTCACAGTGCTGATGAGAGTCAGCATGCAGACCATCTACAATTATGAGATGAAGATTATTTAAACCAAAGACCATCACAAGAAACGTCATGTTTAATCTACACACTCTCTCTCTCTCTCTCACACACACAAACACACACAAACACACACACACACACACACACACACACACACACACACACACACACACACACTATAGTCTAATGAAACAACAAGAGGGGCTAAAATAAGATTTTACAATCTGATGAAGTGACATTTATACAGTTTCATCTCATTCATAATCTGAGCACAGGTTCGTTTTCGGAGATGTTAATTAACTCTTTGGATTGTAATTGTAATGTTTCGGCGGAGGAGTGAGTGAGTGTGTATTTCATCACTTACTCATTCAGGTGGTCTGCAGTGCTTTGCCGTGGTTCTGTCCTTGTTTTAAAACAGTTGCGGAGTTGTCGTTGTTTTATTTGGTCCTTTACCTTCTCGTATAAGCCTCCGTTATGATTTCTGCCTCTGACGGGGAAAAGTACGCTGCTCTGGTTGTCATGGTGAATCTGTGAATCTGTGATCTATGGCAGGGCCTACTTGTGGAAGCCGTGTGCGTGCACTGATCCAGGATTGGTTTCACCTGGCTTGATGAATCCGCGTCCGCTCATCCTGGCTCGGTCTTTGTGCAACCAATTAAGTCTGGACGCTCATGATTCGCTGAGCCGAGCTCACTTATTTATCCTGGATGTCTTAATCCTACTTTTGTGCAACAGGCCCCCTGGTTAGTTTAAGATGATGTTATGCCAACATTTTGCAGCACATTTTGCAGCACATTTTTAGCGTTGTGTTTGTTTTAGGCACGTGGTTTGAATTTGTTTTGTTTGAGCACTTGTTGCACATTTCTCCTGTTGGAGATCACTCAGGCTGCTGTGTATTATCTGCCTGTTGAAACTCTGCTGGGTCACAGTATTTTGTACTGTTTGTGTATCTGTATCATGTGTGCATGGGCTTATTATTTAACAGTCATAGAGTAAGAAGACGATTACATGACATAAGCCAGGCGATTCATGTGCTAAAATTTCCTCTCCATAAAGCGTAAAAACTGTTTCCTGAAAGAGAAGTCCACTTAATAACCAAACCATCAGCACCATGGTGGTTGTGGTAGTAAGAGAAACTATAGATCTGTAATAACAAGAGGGGAAGTTGAGCCCCCCACGTGCTTTAATTCCTCTAACAGAGCCGTTTGCCTCAGCACAGGGCGGGAAGGAAAAGGCCTTTTAATGGAGATACACTCAGAGCTGATTGCAGGTCATTACACCACCACAGGGACGGACCAGAGGAAGGAGCTTAATGGTGGAGCCAGAAGAGGGCTCATAAACCATCACACACACACACACACACACACACACACACACACACACACACACACACACACACACACACACACACACACACAGTACATCCAACAGTCCCTGGTGAAGACACGGTGAGTGTGAATGGACATTTCCACACACACTCCAGATCTCACTCTGTACTGCACAAGCAGAGGCAATCACACACACCCTCCCCATCCCCCACACACAGGCTACTACACACACAGAAACACACACTTCTTTTTCCATGATTATTCTATCATGGTAGAGTTTGTTTAAGACCCCCATTAGAATCAAAAGGGCGACAATCTTCTTAATCAAGCTTAATTTATTAAAACATCAGCCGCGCTATTAACATTAACAGGAAGAGGCAGGATGGCAGGCGGCGGGAGGCTGAGGCAGAGGAGGAGACAGAGGCCCCGTTTATATGACAACGCTTCACAGCTTTTCACTCCGAAACACAAAAAAACTCAGAGAAAAAAATCTGCGTTCACATGGAAACCTGTAGTATGCATCCAAGGCCTGTAGGTGGCGATATAACCGTAGGGTCTTTTGGTAGTCTGACGCCAAAGAAGAGGTGGGCTGATCATCTGGTGGATATATTAAATACGTCTTATCTGGGTGCAGAAGTGGAGCAACAGATGAACATTTAGTTAAAGACAGTCAGCAGATTCAGCAGCACAAGAACAACCCGGTAAGTCTGCCATTTAACCGTTGATGTTGTCCAGTTCACAAAAGTTCCCACAACGAAAGTGGAATGCGCACGTGCAAAACGAAGCGTGATGTCACTGACTTGTCGTTTATACGGCAATGGAGGCTGCCGTGTTTCAGAAAAATTCTACTCTGGAGGGCGTTTTAAAAAAGTTGCGTTTTAGGTCAGCTGAAACAGCGTTTTAGTATGAACGGGAGACCGAAACACAACAAAACTTTTGCGTTTCATCCTAAAACGTATAAATTTGGACAGAGAGACACGAGGTGATGGACCAAGGAGAGAGAGAGAGAGAGAGAGAGAGAGAGAGAGAGAGAGAGAGAGAGAGAGAGAGAGAGAGAGAGAGGAAATGTCAAAAAAGAGAGAAACTGAATACTTTCAGTTTTAGAAGTCTACTCATCCATTTGAACTGAAGCCTGGTTTATACTGTGACTCTGCACTGAACTAGTCGACACACTCATGAGAGTTGGGAAGAAGTTTCACCTCTCATTGTGAAGCTTCACGGAGGAGAGGTGAAACATCACCTAGCACTACACACTCAGCTTGTTCCAGTCTTCAGAATTTCTTTTCTTGGTAGAACATCCTATGCTTAGCTCACCCACCCTGGGTGATAGACATTAATTGAACTAAGCCATTACTGTGCTCCTGTAGAACCACAGACAAAATTTACTTCAGAAGCCAGTAAATCGAAAATACAAGCACCTCTGGTTTGAAAATTTAGAAACACATTTAGCTATAATATGTAGGCTGAAAAATTGGTTAAAGCTTCTGTTTTTATACCCCAAATTCTCTGAAAATATTTTCTTTTAAAAAGAATATTGGTGATGTGGTTTTTAACACACACTCAAACACGCACACACATGCACACACACACACACAAAAAAAAAAAAAAAAGTTTGGGATTGTTGTTTGGGACTGACTTATACCAGAGTGAAATGAAGTAATGTAGATGTGCCTTGAAGTTATCTGGTGAAAGTAATGTCTCCTGGGTTCTGGTCTAGCCTGGTGGTTTTAGGTCCCCTGTCCATGAGATTAGCCATCGAGCACATGACCTGGGTTTGAATCCAACCTGTGGCCTCTTTCAGGCATGTCACTCCTGACTCTCAGCCTGTTTCCTGTTTCCTGTTTCCTTGTTGCCTCTCTGAGTAAAGGCAGAAAAAAAGAAAGCGCCAAATATGACTTTAAATAAAGAAAAAATGTCTGCATTGTACTTTACAAGCCACTCCAGTAAAGTCTGAAACTTTGCATTTTTATTTATTTCTTTTTTTTTTTTTTTAATGAAAGAAAAAAAAAGAAGTCTTTCTTCATGGGTGAGTTTTACGATTAAATTCAATTACAATTAAAATCTTTAACTGTCTGACTGATGAAGACAAAAAGGAGACAATGATCTTCATTGAGGATAAACTCTTTAAATTCAAAGTATTAATAGATGTTAATAATTTCAAGACACATAATTCAGAATCCATACATGGAAAATGTATTTTATTTATACAACTGAAAATAATCTTTTTAAATCTGACTTTATGTTTGACTTGAATGAGTTATTTTACATTTTATCAGCTGTAAATCAACTAAAAGAGCACAAAAGAAACCGCTTCACTGATGAAATGTCTGTCAAATTATTGCAGCGGTGACTGGAAACTGAATGATAATTGTTGAACCTGAGTTTGGATGTTCATGTGTTGTAGTTTTATTCCTCCTGTCACCATCCTTTTCTTTCTTTTGTGGACACTTCTCAAACACGTCTTCTTCTTCTGGGGAATGAATGAACAGAACAGAAAACATGGTAAACATCTCTTGTAAAATGAGAAATGAAACACTTGCATACATACGGCGCGTCTATCTAAAACTCGTCCTGGGCTTATTTGATCCCCACATGTAATGGAGCGGGCAGATCACCATCAAAGATCTGAGTACACTGTTAGAGGTGGCCTGGTGAGAGTGCACAGACAGCCTGGCAGACAAACCGCTCTTCCTGCTAAGTAGTAATGCTCCTTATGTGTATTGACATACACCATTGACAAGTCAATTCAATTTACCTTAGGAAAATGGTGAGTGTTTTTATTAGGTTAATTAGCCGGCCCCCTGCGGGAGTTGTGCAAAGAGTGAGATAAGAGATGAATTCACAGCTCTCCTGTAATGGCTGACGAGCTGAAGACCGGGGAGAACGCTAATTTATCATCCTATAATGACGAGAACAGATTATAAAAACACAGCCACATACACTCTCCTTTCTATCTTTATGAGGAATTAAGAGGGAACTCCTCTGATCCTCCACAGAGAAGATCAGCAGTCATGGGGAGTCCCACTCCGATGGATAATGAGACTCTGGAGGAGGCAAATGAATGACTTCACTTTTTGTGATAAAAGCAGTTCAACAATTGAACGGTTTACTCTGAAACTTGGAACAAACTTAGTTCTCCAGAAAAAAAAAAAAAAAAAAAAAAAAAAAAATCAGAGGATGTATTTCTCTTTATGTCCATCAGTCTGGAGTTCATACGATGCACGTTAAACATTCTATGACAGCAGCGCCAAAATGTTTTGTATGTGGTCGTGTTTAAAGGTGAGAAGCCTAAAAAGGTAAAGGTTTGAATATTGTTATATATTTTTGAAGTAACATTTCTTTGTCCTGACACAGCCCTGCTACATAAACACCAGGAGCTGAACTCTCAGTGCCCATAGAAGACAGTCTTTCCTCTTGCTCAATTGCAGAGATAAACTGATGTGGTTTTTTCAGATACTGACACTGATTTCTAGTAGATAAGGAGGCCGATAAACAATATTTGGAGCGGATGTTCATTTGTGGTAAAAGTGAAACTTCATGTATACCGCTTCTCCTGTTCAGGGTGGCAGGTGTCTGGAGTCCATCCCAGCTGGCTAAGGGCGAGAGGCGGGGTACACCCTGGACCAGTCGCCAGTCAATCACAGGGCTGACACATAGAGACAGACAACCTTAAAAGTGAAACTGTTGTTCTCAAAGTTTTAAATAATATAAACTCCAACACTTAACTCTATTTGAATGCCTTTAAGCATATGCTTATGAAACAGCTCCCAGGCTCAGCAGCATGGCTCTTTAAGTGAACTGAAAACTTAAATCAATAAATACGAGGTGTGCCAGGACAGTGCTGGAGACAGAGATGCACAGCTGCATCAGAGCCAAAATAACCCTGTTTTAAATTGATCCTATATCAGCCGTTGGATTTAAAAAAAAAAAATAGGCAGGTGTAGATCAGTGGCGATTGCTCTAAGACTGCAAGGGAAGCTCAGCTTCCCCCTAGAGTGGGTTGTTCCACTGTGGAAACTGGACGCTCATTGGATAAACGCTGGGCTTTGTCCCGCCCATCGGACGCTCAGCGTCTCTGGGGGTCTATGAGGCAGTGGGCTGGCCTGGACGCTCAGCTTCTGCATGATGATTGGATGATCTTTCTGAGGCTGAATCCCTTTTTGATTGACAGTGAAATGAGCCAATCAGCGATCTTGAAGTAAAACTCTCTACCGGAGACTTTCTAACTTCTACTTTCAGTTGTTCTGGACTGATCCGGAGGCTTTATCGATCCCCAGTGAGTTTACCTTTCTTAAAAACGACGAGCGTTGTGTTTAAAGACTCACTCTCTTTTCCTTGAAAAGGAACGGAGGGTAGAATTTACGTTCAAATAAATAAACAAATTTATGATGTAGGCCAGAAAAAAATCAAGCTTCCCCTCCTTGACTGACCAGCAGCCGCCACTGGTGTAGATACATGTCAAAATGTTGAATATTGGCATCAATAATCGGAATGATAATCAATAATACCTCTTTTCCACCAGTCCAGCCTTTCTGTCATATATTAATATGTGTTAAGCTTAAACAGTAGGGCAACACAGAGCTCCTGGGACCACTGAGGCACTGCACACATGTGTGCAAAGACAGGTTTTAAGAAAAGGTAGGAAAAAGCTTGACCTCCTTTTTTTATTTTATTTTTTTTCGCAGACATTTGGTCACTGACCTGATTTGATCTCCTCTGTCTGGGGATATTTAGGTGGCAAATATCAGCAAAAATCTAAAGGTGAAATCTAAAAAGCCTCTAAACATGTCAAAGGCTTCTAAGGTAACGTAAAACAAAAAACCAACAAAACAATAAAACATAACTCTACAAGCAGCCCACTGCTGAACGAGCTGCAGCAAATACAAAATGTGAATGCAGACATCAGCTCTGAGAAATAATGCTCCCTCTTTCATTATCTGCGTACAGCTTTGAATGAAAATGTTGCATCTGGCATGGGCAATGAACATACAGCATCACATCCCCTGTTGAATGCACACACAGACACACAGCCTCACACAGAGCGTGTGCAGTGGGGACTGTGGACAGGCGGTGCAGGGCTCCCTTGCCGAAAGCCTTATTGATTTGGATAAAGGTCTTTTGATGAGGCAGATTGCTCATCAGGCTGGAACGACATGCTCCTAAGATGTGACGCCTTTCCAGACCAGCCCAGGGGCCCATCGACCAAGGCATGGCTGTCCTAACTCTGTGTGTGTGTGTGTGTGTGTGTGTGTGTGTGTGTGTGTGTGTGTGTGTGTGTGTGTGTGTGTGTGTGTGTGTGTGTGTGTCTGTCTTAAATGATCACACTTCAGATGAGGCAGCATTGATTGGAGTTAGACCCATCTGGGTCAGCACGGCCCCACCCTGACGTGTCCTCAGCTGGAGGAAGGACACCGGGCAGTGAACTTCATGGTCCAACCACACAAGATTTCAAAGTGTCAAAAAGCGACTGGAGAAGTTAATCTAAAGCAAATGTAGTTATTTATTTAATACATGGTTTGCCTCCATCAGACAGAAGCCTTAAGAACGAAGGGAGGAAGTAAAAAATGGAGGAATATAAAAACCCAGAAAGCTACAACAACACTGTCCTCTGTGGAGGAACACACAGGACACTCACCTCCAGCGTGGTGAAGGAGACGGTTTTGGTACCAATTCAGCATGTGCAGAAACGCACAGGTAACTGGTAACTTTGAAAGTCAGCAAATTTGCGAGCTTTGTCCAGAAAAGGACATGGCTGATTTTGCCTAACAGGTGAGCACTCTGTGAAGAGGCTAAAGCCCCGCCCCTTTACTTCATCCCAACCCAAACAAAGCTAGGTTACATTCCTAACTTGGCCCCCTGGTGGGCTGCTGTACTCTGCATCAGAAATAAACAGGTGACGTCACAGAGACTGTCCATTTTTTATAGTCTGTGGTTTCAGTTTATGTCAGTTTACATGAGAAGTGTGTCCTGAGTCACCGACATCATTATTTCATTATCCATACTACCAAAGCTACAAGGAGCCAAACTCAACATAAAGTCACAGCCAGGAATGAGAGCAGTTCAACTTTTTGTCGACACACCGACAAGGAATACGAGACAGACATAGATTTCTCAGATTTATTCTAACTTTATACTTTTAGTGTTTTGTTTTCACACAGACACAAAGAAGAGGACTGGTAAACCATCTGTGAGACACACTCCACCAGCTCCAGATCAAATCATTAGAGAAAAATCAGCTGGAAAAACATTTTGAGTTTTTTTACTACTTCAACTGAGCATGCTCAGTGCTGGAGGACGTGTGGTTAACACAACGAAGACATGCAACAAATAAAGGTAACGCCAATTGAAAAAAAACAAAACAAAACAAAAAAAACCCAGATATGAACGTGCAGCGAGGTCCTCGCTCCGCTTCTTCAGCTCCCTGTATTCTTTTTTTTTTACTTTAACCCTTTAAAACCGGAGCCATACAAAAATATCCCAAAAAGATTATTTAATGAAGTTTTTTATAAAATATGCATTCATTTAATACATAAAATACTTAACATTTTTAAAAATGAGTAACATTTAGATCTTATTCCCACTGAAAAAAAAAAAACCTTCCTTAGAGCAGCCATTCTGAAAATGGCCAAAATAAAACTTCAGCAGCCTGTAGTGGAATGATGATAATCCTCAAGGGAGCAGAAAACATTTTTCATTGTTATGATTTTTTTGAACATGTTTTTTTAAGGAAATGATTTATCATGTTGATGAGATAGAGGTCTTCTAAACCCATATGAAGGGTTAATGTACTTGTAACAAACATTTCTCTGTCTTAAATTTTCTGTTTGTTTGTTTTTTTTAACATATATATTTATTACAAAACTGAAAAAAAAATGAAGCATGCTTGCAGTTCAGACAAGTTGTGATGTAATAAATAATAAATAAATCTCCTATACTCAGGTCAGTGTGGTATTTTTTGACTAACTGCCTCCTGAGGCCAGGACTTTGTTGAAGAGTCCAGAGGGGTCTTTAAAAACCTTGATCCTCCTCCACACTGCTGTGTTTGACAGTCTTTAAGTGGGGACAGGGAGGATGTGACTTGGGGAGGACTTTGAAGCCATGGGGTGCAGGACGCTTTAACCAGGGCCTTGAACTTTTTGAGCTTTATGTTTTGTTTTTTATCGCTGGCATCAGCCATGGAAATAAGACATACAGAAGGGTTAGCCTAAGTCATCCAGAGATGAAATTTCCCAAACTTTTCTCACAGGTTTTTTTCTTTTCTTGGTTTTGGGCGCTGGTTGTTGTCCGGCAGAGAGCAGAGAGTGGACTCCATCAGCTGAAGCCACTGTCTTCCTTTATTAGCACTGCTGAGACGCCAAAGCAGGGTCTTAATAATTGATCAGAATTGATTTTAACCCAACCCTGACCTTAGCCAGGGTGGACAGGCAGCGCAGTGTGAGCATGAACCTGTGTGTGTTTATGTGTGAGTGTGTGTGTGTGTGTGTTTGTGTGTTTATGTGCCTATATGGTTTCCACATGAGTGTAAGCAGTGCATTCACAGTACGAAGAAGAAGGAGCAGTGTGTGTGTGTGTGTGTGTGTGTGTGTCTGCACGCAGGAGAATAGAGGGCAGTGTGCTCATCTTTAAAAGCTCCAGACGTGTTCCCAGAATTAAATATTTAGGCAGACGAAGCCCTGACCTCGCTGTGCTTGCAGAGGCTCCTGGTTCCCATTGATTTCTGACGAGACAACTGGGACGCCATTACAACAAAACGCACTATAGCCAGCTGCACGTACCCTCTGACACTCTCACCAGCTTAACCCCCTTCCTACCAGCTTATTGGACACTGTGCATGTGTGTGATGCGTGTGTGTGTGTGTGTGTGTGTGTGTGTGTGTGTGTGTGTGTGTGTGTGTGTGTGTGTGTGTGTGTGTATGTGTGCTTATGCAGCTCAAGGTCTCTTTTCAACATTTTCTCCCAGACAGGATTTCACCTCTCAGGACCGCTGACCAGTCAAACTTGGAAAATGTACCCATCCTCCAGGCCCTTTCTAATGACACACAAACACACACGTGCACAAACACACACTCACACCTTTATGTGTGAGCTCCAATCACTCACCTGACAGATGTCAGGAGACACAGCTTCAGTTTGCTTCCACCTGAGACAGAGGCAGATTAAGAGCCAGTTAGAGAAAGAGATCAGCTTTTATTGTCTTTAATCCTCACGTTTAACGAGGCTTTAATACATCAGGCCTTCAAAGAAAAGTGACAGTTTCCTGAAATATCCAAAGTGATGCAGTGATTCCACCTTTTTCTTTTAACACTCTGTCTCTTTGATATTTCAGAGTTTTTTTTTTTTTTTCTTTCTTTATCTCTGCTTATCAAAATGGGATCCACAAAGTTTGACTTCGGCTGAAGATGTTTCCGTTTCTTGCTTTTAGTAAAAAGTGCATCTCAATCTGGTGAGAATGAGGCATGAACAGGATAAATATTAAAATGTCAGGGGATCTTTTCTGCACTTTTTACATCTCCTCTCTCAGAGCCCATTGTTCCACCAGCTTTGACTGTGTTTGTACGATTTGTCAGGTACGAGCACTCTGCTAAATTATGACTCCTTCTCAGCAGGGAGTTTCTGCTGAAAGGCGCCGAGTCTGGAAATGTCTTAGGATTGTTTCCTAAAAACTCATGAAAGCATGCTATTAACAAGTTTTGCAAAAAAAAAATTCTGTTGTGATTATAATGAAACTTTGACCCCAGTTTGCACGTGTGGGCTGATCGGAGGGTCTGTGATAAACCTGCTGGATGGTCTAACCTTCATCTGACTGTTCTGCTGGGAGGTTAGTGTCTGACAGTGCTGACCGACTGTGGTCTGATAACAACACTAAAATGATCATTAAGATTAATATTATAAAGAATAAAACAAGAAAACTCTTCTGTCTTATTATTTCTCATTGCATTTTCTTCTTTTCCTTCTTTTCAGACTTTTTATGTTATTATTATTATTATTATTATTATTATTATTATTATTATTATTATTATTATTATTATTATATGTTGCTGGTGCCGTTGTTGTTGTTGGTGGTGGTGGTGATGTTTTTGTTGTTCTTGTTGGTCGTGGTGTCGTTGTTGTTGTTGTTGTTCTTGTTGGTGGAGGTGGTGGTGCTGTTGTTGTTGCTGTTGTTGTTGTTGTTGTTGTTTTATGAAAGTCTCCATGCTTAACGCTTTTATTTACTTCTGTCAGATTTAATGTTTTTATATTGCTCAAAGTCGTGGAGTGGATTTAAAGGAAATCTCTCTCCTGCTGCAAGATTTGCATCTTTGGATCCTCGTGATTGAAGCAAGTAAACATAAAACACCCCATTTAGGGCCCCTCCAAAGACCAGAGACCAGCGACCTGTACTACGAAGCTGGATACGGAACTCGCTGAGTCAATCCAGAGTCTTCCAGCCTTGATCAGTGCGCGCTCACATTAAAGGGGTGGAGTCTGCAGTGTCTGACCAATCACAAACCTGAAGAGCAGCCTACTTTACCGTGGAGGAGCAGACAGTTATTCTTTAGAAATACAAAGAATTTAAACACAGGCTAAAAGCGACACTGTTACTGCAGCGAAATCCAGGAAGGAATGATGGCAGAAAACTGCAGACTCTGATAATGTGTAATTCATGAGATTATCCAAAATTAATTCATAGGACAATATAAACACACAGCACTCTGATCACTCACTTTGACTTTATTACAGCACAGACATTTGGAGCAGAGTTTCATTATTTGATTGGTTGGCTGGGACTTCAAACGATTTCCACGTTAAGGTCTGTTTTTAATATCATTTCACTCATTGTCACAAATATTTGGGAGCTGGCTCTCTGTGCGTCTGTGTGTACCAGAAACCTGATCACAGCTCACATCACTCTCTCTTTCTTCTGACAAAAGCACTGCTGTTTCCAACTTGACCAAACAACTCTGCAACTTCTTCTCTTTTTCCACTCGCAGTGTCAGTTCCTTTGTCTGTCCGTCTGTCCGTCTGTTCGTCTGTCTCCTCTCCTCTCCTCTCCTCTCCTCTCACACACTCCAGGCCTCCTGCAGCTCACACTCCCTGGACTAATCTTCCCTGGTTCAATGTTGTTCAATTAGATTCCAGTTGACATGCATTGGAAGTAGGCAGACCTCTTCGTAATTCAGCCCTCTTTATAGCCAATCTATTTTTTAATAAAGGTTCAGAGGAAAACATTAAAGTATTGATCTTTATTTATCGACCTCAGCCCAAAGCATAGTTAAAGCTGACACAAATCAATCAAAATAAATTTAAAATGATGATAGCACATAGGAGGAGCCTTGCCGCCTGTTTCAGAGAGTAATTAGGGGATAGGCAGAGGGAACCCAAGGCAATAAGAGTAACAGTAACACACATATGCACAAACTCACAGCCACAGTGCCAGCTGCAGTGCGAGCTGCAGAGCGAGTTGCAGAACAAGCTGCAGAGTGAGCTGCAGATTAGAAATTTGTTTTGTATTAAATGAGAGGACTAAGAGGCAAGGTTAATGAAAGGGCACAGCACTTTGGGGCCATAGTAATCCACTGAAACCCTCTCTTCACTGAGTTTAATGTGCGGCTTGCACACACACACACACACACACACACACACACACACACACACACACACACACACGATTCACACAGAACCCTGTGAGGCAGCCTCCAGGACATCCTCTGCTTGGCAAAAACAATGAGTATTAATTTTAAAAAGTGAGTGAGAGAGGACAGGCTGATGCCTCTCTCTCTCTCTCTCTCTCTCTCTCTCTCTCTCTCTCTCTCTCTCCTCCTCTCTCCCTATCTGTGTTTGTGTGTGTAAATGTGTGTGTGTGTACATGTGTGTGTGTTTGACAGAGTCAACTGGCCCCAAGTGCATTAACTGATTTTAATCTGCGTGATGATGTCCACTGAGCAGAGAGGTCACACGGTGTGTAGGTGTTCCTGAGGGACTTAACAGAGCAGAGAGGATCAGCAGGTCTAGGATGATCCATGAACTGGTCTGGCTGATATCCAGTCGTGTCTGACTGGTGACTTGGTGAGAACATGTGGAGCTATCAAACAGGAGCTCTTAAAACTACTTTCAGGAAACTTTCTTAGTGTTGTTTTTAGCACCCCTAGTGGACAAACCTCCCGTAGCTGCCTGGGTTTCATCCTGTTCTTGTTTATATGTAGTGTGTATTTCCACAAACCTCTCCTCCTGCCGTCTTTTAACAGACAAACGTTTCACTCTGTGGGGATGTTTGCTCTGGAAAAAGGAAACAGAAACTGAATGAATTTTCAGGCAGACACATAATATAAAATGTAAAAAGACAGATAAAAGACAAGGACAGAAACATCCAGACAGCATGAAAACAAGACATGATGAGTTACAGCGATGTCCCTTAATAAATGAAGAGTGCAGAAAGGCATCTGGAGTGCTAAACAGTGATCATGATAAAGTGCTACTCCTGGAGTTGGATCACACAAAAGGTCCACTCCTACTGTCTGTAGCAACATTCAAATAACCTTTATCATACTTATAAACAAGCACACATACTCACACACCCACGCATAGATGAACAGACACACACAGTTTAGTGACTACAGACCTGATGTGTTTAGCTGTTGTTTAAGTTTTAAATGTGGTGTATGTGGCACATTGCCTCATTGAGGCCAGTATGTTGTTCCATATTTCACCCCTGAACAGACAGCACAGACTGACTAACAGTTTGTCTATAGGGTCTCACACAGTCTCTTCTGGTGGAGGCTCTGGTCCTGACTCTATCACTGCTGGAAGTTTTCAGTTTAATAATTTGCTCCCTTGAATATACAAAACATTTAAAAGCCCCAAGATGTGTGCTGAACAGCCCTCTTGGGTGGCAAAAGTGTGTGCTAAGGTGTCCTCGAAAACACGTGGAACTTAGTGCCCTCTTCAGTGGCGAGAACATGCTGTATGTGCTTTTTCCTTTCTTTTCATCCCTGCCCTTCAAAAAGTCTGTGCACACCACTGAATCTGGGACATATCTGGGCATAAGGATTATCATTTTTTGGGGGGTATGTAATTGTTGGTAAATAATTCTGCTTGTTTTTACATGGTGTTTAGCTACTCTGTTGGAGCTCCAGCTACTTACTTTCTTCTCTTATGTATAAGGAATCTCTAAATGATTTGTTTCTGTGAGTGTGAAAGGTTTTATGTCTTTCAGCAGGATTTAAAATCAACCTGCACCAAGAACTCCGGGCTCTGAAAAGAACTGGAAGCAGTGATAGTGAAATCATGTCTGTATATCACCAGCTAAAAGCCATCTTCTCTGAGAGCGAGTTGTTTATAAGAATTGTTGCCAACTAAATTTAAAGATAGATGTTAAAACTGTGTATCTGACAGACTTTCTGGAGCTTCAGCACTGACCAGGCTGTACTTATGATATGATATGAACTGCGTTGCTATGTTCGAGCTGAAGTCCACCATAATCACCATCTGTGACACATTCCTGGGTTAGAAACTGAACAGATGGGAGTCTGGGACCTGCTGCGCATCTCCTGAGAGGAAAAGTTTTGATATAAGACACAGCTCTTCTCAGGGTGGATATGAGTGTCCACTCATGTCCTTTCTTACTGATCGAAACTCAGCAGAGAAACTGAGAGTATCTGTCAGTGGGAAATATGGAGCAGATATTTAAAGCACATTTTAAATCTAGAATGGCGTTTAACTCGGTGTAAGAGGTGTAGTCAATTCAAAACCATTCTGACTTGACTTGAAACCATGAAGGAAAAACATAAACCTTCAAACCTTTAAAACCCACTTCAATTCTAATCGAAAAACTTTCTTTGAGCTCCTTGAATTTTATTCATTTCATAGTTAGTTTTCAGCCTTTTTTAAGAATCCAGCCTTTTAAAGACCTCAAGTGCAGGGGGGAATGAAGCATGTGTGAGGCTGTAGGTAGATCCAACATTTCACACAAAAACAGCACCTCAAGGAGACAGAGCTGGCATACTTTGTGTCTAAATAAATAGAAAGCTCACACACTTGGTCAAATCAATTTCTTCTGTGGTGTGTAGTGAATGTAAGTTTCTTTTCTATAAGTGAAAAAGATTTTTGATTACCTTTCCATGAACAGCTCTTGATTTTAATGAGATAAGAAATATTATGATTTTACAATAATGTTTCTAACCTTATGATAATGCTTCTCTTTGCCTCTGAAGGGCAGATCCAAACCTTCCTGTGTCTGTCTTCACGAGCACGGATAACGCTGTCTTGCGTTTAACATTCCAGACATGGATTCTCATCACAAGCCTTTCTTTTTGTGTTAGTGCTTCATTGATGGACTTTAAGGTTAAGCTCATGAAGTCAATGCTTGAGTTTCTATGAACTCCTCCTGGATGTAAGCCACTCTCTCAAATGATTCAAACAGACATACCGTATGCTCACGTCAAACCAAACCAAAACCACCCATTCACTGTATATTATCTCTTCATTATTCAGCTAATCAGCACTTATGGGGAACGGTGTTTTGCATGTCTTGCTTCACTTCTGCAGTCACCTGAGGAGGATATCTGGAATAAGGGGTCAAAACCATCTCCTTGTATGTTGTGAAAACCTTTGCAAAGTGGTTTAATATACATCACAGAGTATAGCAGAGTCTGAGCAAGAATAAAAGCTCAACATCCATCCATCCATCCATCCATCCATCCATCCATCCATCCATCCATCCATCCGGACGATAGCCACTGTCCGGACGGCAGGACATTTAGAGTGACCAGCCAGCCTGATGAGCATGTTTTTGGACTGTGGGAGGAAGCTGCAGAGCTCCCTGGCACGGGGAGAATTTGCAAACTCCACACAGAAATTGGCGTTGGGAATTGAACCAGGTACTTTCTTGCTGTAAGGATGTAGAGTTGTTACTTGTTTCACTCCCTCAGTTTTGGTTTCCACAGCTTCATGCTGATTCTCACTCTCCAAAACAGAGCTCTGTTGGCCTCAGTGATCTCACTGCAAGCTGAAATCACCTGTTAACCTTAGCTCATAGGTGGTAGCTCCAATTCGAAGAACATTGATGGTATTTGAGCTTTGGTCTGCGGTTATTTGCGATTATCTTGTGTTTTGTCCATATAAGGGCATGACTGACTTTGACTGACAGGTGGGCACCCTGTACCTGTCTGTACAGAGGCTAAAGACTAAAGGCTCTCATCTCTACCTCCTAACTCAAATGATGCTGTGTTGAGTTTGGCATTTTCAGTATATTATCAGCTGACAACAGGCTTCAAAACTCAGCTTCAGAAACAAATGGGTAACGTCACAGAAACTATGTTCATATATAAGACTATTCAAACAGGACAGGGATCCTTCCAAATATTTAAATACACCACGGAAAAAAACAACAATTGTTTGTCCAAGTCAACCCTTTTTATAAGTACACCCAGCAGAATAGAGGTGGAGAATGAGGGTTTGTTGGTATAAATATGATCACAGCTATCTTTGAGTGTTTGCATATAAAAGAGAGACTTTGCAGCATGTTTTAAAGGAAGAGAGCCTTCAGCAATTCAGCACCATGGACAGAGCCAGCAGTCACTCAACTGCAGGGAGGCTCCAGGACCAATGAATCTGTGTTTACGTTCAACAGGCTCACAGACAGGTGTGCCCACAGATTTAAGAAGATATACTTTGTTAATTCCTTTGGGAGGTGGGGGGGTTAAATTTTTACACATACACACACACACACACACACACACACACACACACACACACACACACACACACACACATGTCACGTTTGCACAGAAACATGCACAGCTGTGATGTTGCTGCACCTTCAGTGCACACCTGCGCAGTTGGGGGTTTGGTGCCTTGCTCATGGGCACCTCAGTAGTGCTCGGGAATTTATGCTAACACCTCTCCAGCTATCAGCACAATTTCCAATCTTGGTCCATGCCAGCAATCATCCAAATGCCTAGCCAAGTCCCAATGGACTGAGCCACTGCCCCCCTCCCAAACATACACACACACACACACACACACACACACACACACACACACACACACACACACACACACACACACACACACACACACAAAAAGCTTATCAAATGAGATATTTGATAGCCAGCTGGGAATAATGACACTACCCTGATTTATTTTAAATGTTCACACACAGAAATCCGGTGAAAGGACAGACAGTCATTTGTTGAAAGTGATATTGTCAAACCAGCTCCTCTTAAAGAAAGTCTTTAACCAGGTGTGAGGGTGTAAATCAGGGATTCCAAAATGTTCAGCCCATAACCCTCAAAATAGTAAAACTCAGCATTCCCCTGCTGTGGGAAAACACCAATAGACCAAAAATAGGCCTCAGATCTTTAACCCTCTGAAGCCTGACCCATCAACAATTACTGAGAAAGTTATTATTATTATTATTATTATTATTATTATTATTATTATTATTATTATTATTATTATTATTATTACTGAGAGGATTAATGACCTATCCATCCATCCATCCATCCATCTATCCATCCATTCATCTTCTATCACTTATCCAGGTCCGGCTCGCGGGGGCAGCAATGTCATCAGTGAAGACCAGAGGCCCCTGTCCCCGGCCACTTCCACCAGCTCCTCTGGGAGGATACAAAGGCGTTCCCCGGCCAGCTAAAAGATATAATCTCTCCATCGTGTCCTGGTCTACTTCAGGGTCTCCTCCAGAACACCTCCCCAGGGAGGCATCTGGGAGGCATCCTCACTAGATGCCCAAACCACCTCATCTGACTCTGGATGTGGAGGAGCAGCAGCTTTACTCCGAGCCTCTCCTGGATATCCATACTCTGAACCCTATCTCTAAGGCTGAGCTCACACACCCTGTAGAGAAAGCTAATTTCAGACACTCTTATTCACCATATTGCTCTTTCTGTCTCTACCCACAGCTCGGGACCATATGTGAGGGTTGGAACATAGACTGAATTGAGGGCCTTGCCTTCTGGCTCAACTCTTTCTTCACCACAGCAGAATGGTATAGCATCTATGTCACTGCTGACGCTGTCCCGATCAGTCTGTCAATCTCTTGCTCTGTTTTCTCCTCACTCGTGACCCTGAGATACTTAATCTTCTCCACTTGATTAGTGAACCTTTTGCTATATTATTTTATTTATGGTTAATTTTTTGAATCACTTTTATTGGATGTTTTTTTTTCACAACAATCTGACAAAAACAAACCCTAGTTTTGTTTATAAATTTTAAATATATACAAAAAACACCTTTAACAGCCTTTTTATTCCACTTCCTGTTAGGCCCATCCTTAATCAGGTAAAGATGCACCTGCCCTTCCTGCAGTAATGATGTGAACAGTGATTGCTGGTGGAGTGCTTGTATCTCTGTTTGGTTTCCCATGTAGGGAAAGGATCAGTGCCATCCTTTTGCACATCAACTGTACTGGCATGTACATATATATGTTCATATTCATGTAAATATTCATGTTCATATATATTTTCATATTCATGTTCACATATATTGATATACATTACCATATTCATGTTCATACTAATGTTCATACTCATTAAAATATTCATGTTCATATACATGTTTTTAAAAGGTTCATATACATAACAATATTAGTGTTCATAAACATGTTCATATTCATGTTCATTTACATGGTCATATACATACATGGTCGCATACATACAGAGTATATATACAGATGTTCATATACATAACAATAATCATGCTTATATACATGTTCATATACATATTTTTTTATTCACGTTCATATTCATGTTAATATACATGTTAATATAAATGTTCATGTTCAGATACATGTTTATATTCATGCTCATATACATCTTCATGTTTATTTTTATATGTATGTTCATATACATCACCATATATGTACTTTCATATTCATGTTCATATTTATTTTCACAATAATGATCATATACATGTCCATATTCATTTTCATATATGTTCACATCCATGTTAATGTAAATGTTCATATATATGTTAATATTCATGTACATATATGCAGCTATAAATAGATTCTGATTTTGGAAGTCATTTGCACAACCCCATTAGTGTTTCATGACCAACCCCCCCCCCCCCACACACACACACACACACACACACCCACACACACACTCACCCCCACCCCCCCCCCACCGTGGGAGCCAGTCTTCTCTCTGCTTTCACTCTGTTTAGAAAGTTAAAGTTATAAATTTAGGTCACCATTCTTGGACAAAGACAGGTAGAGGCTCCTTTTTTAAAGAGGTGTGACAGGAAGACGTGTCATGCAGCACTTTTCAACCTCAGCTTGTTCACTTCAGACCCTTTACATACAGGTACTACCTGAAAAATTTGAATATCAAGTAAAAGTTGTTTTATTTTGGCAATTTAACATAAAAGTTGAAACTAACTTTTTTTTTTATTGAGCCATTACACGCAAATTTTCAGTTTATTAAAACGACAAACCCACAAGCTTGGAAAATTAGAATACTGTGAAAAGCTTCAGTTTTGTAGGTTCAAAGAGTCAAATTCTAATCAGGCAAGTAATCCAAAACACCTGCAAAAGGGTCCTGAGCCTGTAAGAAGTCTGTCTTGAGTTGGCTCAGAAGAGTTCAGACCTGAGGAAGACTGCTGATCTGACAGTTGTGCAGAAAACTATCATTGACTCCCTCCACAAGGTGGGAAAAACACAGAAAGAGATAACAAAAGAATCTGGGTGTTCTCAGAGTGCTGTCTCAAAGCACATTAATGGACAGTCAAGTGGAAGGAAGAAGTGGAAGGAAACGGTGTACAAGCCGGAGAGATGACCGCAGCCTGGAGAGGATGGTCAAGAAAGGGCCATTCAAAGTGTGGGGGAACTTCATAATGAGTGGACCGATGCTGGAGGTGTTGCTTCAAGAGAAACAACACGCAGGTGGATGCTGGACATGGGCTTCAAATGTCCAATTCCTGTTGTCAAACCTCTCCTCAATAGTAAGCAGCACCAGAGGCGCCTTTCCTGGGTAAGAGAAGAAGGAAAAGAAGGACTAGTCTGTTGCCCAGTGGTCAAAAGTCCTCTTTTCTGATGAGAGCAAGTTTTGCATCTCATTTGGAAACAAAGGTCCCAGAGTCTGGAGGTAGACTGGAGAAGAGCACGACAGAAGATGCATGAAGTCCAGTGATATAGTCTGTGATGACTTGGGGATCCATGCCAGCTGCTGGTGATGGTCCTCTGTGCTTCATTAAGTCAAACATAACCACAGCCGTCTCCTGGGACATTCTAGAGCACTTCATGCTTGCTCCAGCGGAAAAGCTTCATGGAGATGGAGATTCATGGAGACTTCATCTTCCAGCAAGACTTGGCACCTGCTCACACTGCTAAAAGTAGAAGGTCCTGGTTCAACAGCCATGGGATTACCATGCTTGATTGGCCTGCAAACTCACCTGACCTGAACTCCATAAAAAAATCTGTGGGCCATTGTCAAGAGAAAACTGTACAGGAAGAGACCAAACAACAAAGAAGAGCTAAAGGCTGCAATTGAAGCATGCTGGTCTTCTATAACCCCTGAGATATGCCACAAACTGGTAGCATCCATGCCAAGCTGGACAATGTTATTCGGGCAAAAGGGGCCCCAACCAAGTACTAAATACAGGTGCAAGAATTAAGTTTTGGAGGCCTCACATTTTTGTATTTGAAATCTGAATTTAATTAGAGTTTTTTTTAAGCTGCAAGACTGATCAGCAAAATCCAAAGAAATAAAAACTTGAAATATATTGTTTTGCATATTATTCGTTTATATAATATGTCAAATGCACCTTTCAAGTTGAATTGCAGAAATACAAAAACCTTTTCAGGATATTCTAATTTTCTGGGTAGTACTTGTATCTGTGTACTTCATTTCAGTTCTGTGCAGAAACCTCTGTGTTACAAGCCAAGGAACCACGGTAGAGCCGCCCCTTTCAGCCTGGGCAAGATATTAATGAGTTTACAAGGACCTTCCCGGTCTAATTATGTCGAGCAACCGCTGTCTCTTACTGGGCCACGGCTCCCCAGGGAGAACACAAATCTACAAGGCAAGCAAAACTCGCCTACTTTTGACAAAACACTTGACAAGCGAGGATACAAATAACGCCAGCCATCCTTCATTACCACCGCAGCGACAAAGTCAGTGAGATTAATATCAGCGCACAGCATCGCCACCCCAAATTTAACCTGAAAAATACCCAACTTTGGCTTCAAGACAGTGGCTATTGACCAAGGGGGGGATGGTGAGGCACAGAGAGGAGCTCCATTTCCCCACAGAGATCTGTAAGTGGATCCAAATACTGTTAATACAATTTAACTGATTGGATGTGACCTTTGGTAGACTGAACTCTTTTACTTGTTCATGAAAGTTTCTCCAACATGTTGACATTTGAACAGTGACACTGACATCAGAGAGGGCAGACTCTGCAGATCGGAGAGGAGACGTTTTTCCCCCAGTTCAGAGAGGAGGAGGGAAGAGGATGGAAATGTCTGCTTCTGTGATGCTCTACGATTTCTCTGTGAGGATTTAAAGATGTGGGCCTCTTTAAGGTGAAGTGTATGTTCATCTTTTGAAGGCTACAACAGAAGTTAGCAGCACAGCCAGAGGAATATTAGCAGTTTCTGCCTGCTGTCAGGTTCTGAACACAGGAGCTATGAGGGTCAGAGAGCTCTGCAGATCTTCACAGATCCCTCTATCAGATGTCCAGACATGGAGCCAAACTGGTGTCTGTCATCCCTGTCTCATCCCAAACCAGGCCTTCATTGGTGTCAGAGTCCAGTCTGACTTTCTACTCCTGTCATCAAAGTTCCCATCCTTCACTGATAAACAGATTTGTCTGGATACACAGTTTTTAGTACTTACCTTTTAAGAGTCTGCTCTCTAGAGTGTAAACATGGATCTAAAGTACCAATGCTGGATGTTCAGACTGAGCGTGTGCAAATTTTCAAACCTCTACATATTTCTGTGTTTTAGAAATCTACAGAAATCTAAAAATAGCACTATATCTTCAAGAAATTGTCACTGATTTCCTAACTGGTTCATGGAGCAGGCCTCAAACACCAAGGACTGCCCAAGCTCCACCCCTGACAGACCCCTGAGGGGTTTTTTGGAATGGGGAGTCGTAAAGAGACTGCAGCTTAAACAAAGTGTTTCAGACATAGGCTGAAATAAGGGTTTATAAAACACCAGGGAGAGATTTTTTGAGCTGTGAATCATGGAAAGATGCTATGGGGTCAGCAGAGGGACAGAATAAAGACTAAAAACAAACAAACAAACAAACAAAAAAAAACACCACATGCACTCTTTAAGTAATTCAGGTTTTTCCTTTTCAGTTAATATCTTGAAATCAGGTGCTGGGTGGTTGTAAATTACAACTTGCCTTAAAGCTGCAAGGACAAAAACTCAGTGGTATAGATTTGCACACTGAGGAAGATGTAGTCTACAGGTTCTCTGTCCAACATGTTTCATTTTTGCTCCAGACAGAAAATGAAGTGACACTCTTTTACCTCTCTCAGTGTGTAAACCCTGATCATTTACCAAATGTTTCAAATGTTTGCTGGTTCAGTATGCTTCTTTGCTTCAGCACTGAGGCTATCATCTTCATTGTACTGGTCACTAATCTGCACTCCTCTGCTGCATGTCCTCCCCCACTCTCCTTTCCTCACCCCCCCCCCCTTCTCTCTCATAAGCTGTAATGTCAAATTAAAGTCAAATCAGTTATCTGAGTTTTTTCAACATTAAAATATTTATTAATCACTCTAGTTAAAAAACTTCCTGCACCTCCTGCGTTTTATGTTTTTTTTACCCTCTGTCTTCTTTGATGGGTTTACGTGTTTCTGCTCAGTTGTCATCTGCACCAGGCCATCACCATATATGTTTTCTGAAGGTTTTAATAATGAGGAGCAGATGGTATGATGATGATGATGTTGAGGAGGAGGAGGAGGAGGAGGAGGAGGAGGAGGAGGAGGAGGAGGAAATAAAAATCTAAAGGCAGAATCAAAAATCCTGGAAACAGGATTTATTGGGTTTAAAGTTTATCTTTAGAGGAGGTCCTCAGAAAAGTTTAGTCAAAGTTTGAAAAGCAGGACCTGAAGAGCTGAAGCTTGTTCTGTGTGTGTCCACTTTGCAGGCAGTCAACTATCATTGAAATGCAGCTCTAAGGACCCAGTGACATCACCTCCATACCTTATGCAAATGTTCAGTAAGATCCATTACACAGCAGGAGAGATAAGTGCGTCCAGAGCGGAGCAAGGCCCAC
>CM061149.1:32818378-32830878 GCA_030710495.1 Labroides dimidiatus | reverse complement strand
ACACACACACACACACACACACACACACACACACACACACACACACACACACACACACACACACACAGTCTGAAAAAGTGAAACACAATCAGTTGCTTGTGCAGCCACGACAGGGGAGGCAGGGAGGATAGCCCCCGGCGACATATGTGTTCTATCATGCTTGTCACCGCAACACGTTTCATCTGCTAAATACGCTCAACCAGACAACAAATCCACCAGAACGCTACCAGCAACACAAATTTGTTTACAGTGGCGGTGACGTCTCACTAAGACATCCAGAGGTAGACGCAGACAATGGAGACAGATAGTACAGCTGCTGTTCAGAACACCTCCCTCTCTTCTAATCCTTCAGCCGTCTATTTATAAACCAGGAGAGAGGAGGCACAGGGAGGAGCTGCTGTTTAACTCTCTTCACACACTGGGCCAGATCTTTTATGTTCCCACTTCATTATTTCTTTACTCCTTTTCTGGGACGACGGTGTCTAGTTTGGGCCTGTGACCACTCAAAGCAATGCAGCAAGGACACAGGCTGCAAGCGGCTTAACCCACCACTGAGCTTTCTTTTACACACATTTCTTTTGAAGAATTTTTTAGAGGCCAAACAGCAGAAAAAGAAAAGGCAAACAATTGAGAAAAGTAAAATGATAAAAGCAGCTCTGGATTCCAAGGAAGATCTGAATGTTTTATTTTTTATGTTTACAATGAAAAAAGTAAAAGACAATCAAAGAAGTGGATATGGTGGTTTCCCTTTTTGCCCTTTTCAGACATGAACAGGTGTTTAGAAAAAGCTGCAGAACTAAATTGTGATTTAGTCAGGTATGAGCACTGTGCTTTATCTGTTCAGCTCTGCACGCAGGCTTTGGCAGACGGCTCATCCTGCAGACATGTTCTCATCAACACATTAAAACATCTTTTTGTTCCTGCAACAACCGCATGTGCAAACTTATTTCTCTGTCTTTTGCATCCCTCTGCACTTTGCATGTGTATGCATGATTACTGACACCTACTGGATTCAGTTTCATGTTATGTTGAAGTGTTGCTGCAGAAAGCTGTGAGGACTACATGTGGGGATGTAAATAACCTCTGTGTAGTTGGTGGGTTGGTTTAAAATTATTTAGCTTGTCTGTTTTTAGTCTCAAATCCTACTTCACACTTCACATTCATACCAACCCATCTCCCCTCTGTTCCGTCCGGGTTGTCACCTGTGGGTGGTAGGATTCTCTGTATTGGGGGCATATTGGCATCAACCTGGGGGGCCTTGCACCCCTTTGGCACCCCTCTGGATCCTAGGACTGTCACTGGGTCTCAAATCAACACTAACTGTTTGTCCTCTTCCATGTTTTTTCTCGTCCTATCTGTCACTGATTCCCCCTCTTTCCCACTGTGGTGTAGCACGGCCCTCCCCTCCAGCTCACATTGGGGAATAAATAAAGTTTGATTTGATGGAGTAGCCTACAGGGAGGGCTGGTGATGGTCACTGATAGCAATGAATCATAACTATTCATGTTTCACTGCAATAGAAAAAAAATGCATTGGTCTTTCAATGTTGACATCGGACACAGAGCTCAACTGGAAGGACAAATGCAGACAAAGGGGTGAAAAATAAAATAAAATAAAACAAAACAAAACCCTTCAGCTGAGACACTGTGTGGAACGTTCACTTAAACGGCTTTATATGGTATAACATATAATATATTATATAAAAACATAAAAATATTAGACAGGGAGACAATGAAATGCTAAAAACTGACTGGGTTACTGATCATCAGGTTGTTAGCATGACTCAGTAAAAAGGACTCTCCAGAGAGGCCGAGTCCCTGAGGGGGAAAAAACGAAAGATGTGGTCTGAACTGTGAGAGAACACAAAATAAAGTTACACCAGTTTATATATAAAGTGTCAGGTTTAAAAGGTGGCATGCAAAGAAGAAACCAGATACCAGATGACCATGATCCAGACATGGGACTGCATGATTCTACAAGACAATCCACATTTTGCACATATTACCACAGCATGGCTCTGTAGGAGAGCAGTCCAGGCGATAAACTGATTCTGTTGTTGAGGGTTGCTCTGAGACCTGAGGTAAGAACACGTGGTGAAGGCATGTGGACAGACGACGTTGAGCATGTGAGGAAGAGTTTCTGTAAATGTGATGAACTGATTTAAAACGATCAGATCAAACTTTATGACTCTGAACAATATGAATCAAACTATCACAAAGCCAAACGACAGTCTGACTCCAAACTGTGAGCCATGCTGCATGTCATGGTCCCCTGAAGCTGCTGACTCTTCCTGTGTTCATTTGGCTCATGATGTGCCTTCAGGTCGGAGAGAATTACCACATGCTCTCAGGTCTAACAGTGTGAATGTTTAGCAAATTAGAGCAAACGCGACGCTATGGAGAATAAAACAGTTTCTGCTTTTTATTAGGAGCCATAATTGATGTAATGTAACTGATGGGAGGTCTGCTCTCTTTAGGAGAAAAGGATGCTTTATGCTTGCAGCTTTAAACCCTGTAGCTCTGAGCAAATTCACCACACCACAAAACTCATTTGTCCGTGCAGTCTGAACTTGGCGGTATGCCTGAGCACATTTGAGAAGCCCATTTGGAGATGTTTTCTGCACCAGAATAGTACAATGCTTAAGAAAAAAAAAAAAAAAAATCCTATTTAGTGGGACTTTGTCTTTTTGAGCGTGGCGTCATGCTAAAAACCCTATTTTCGCCGGGAACGGCCACCCTATCACAAACTCTGCAGGGGAGCCACATTAGAGGTAATGTCATCCACAGTTTAGCCCTCCACTCCTCATTCCTCCATCTCTCCCCTAATGAACTCCCACTGAATTACCACTTCACCAGCGCCCTGCCTTTTTATGATTCTATTTGTTTATCTATCTCTGATTTCCTCCCTCGTCTTCCTCGCGCCCTGGCACGCACCGGCTCTTTAATTTTATTGGCCACCGTTAGTGAGAGGCGAGTCGAGGCGTTTGGCTCGTCACATAAACCACCCCCACCCACCCCAGAACCCACCCCCACCCCTGTTTGTGAGATTAGCAGATTAGGGTGCTCATCAGTCAGGGAGGGACCCCTGCCGTGGCAGGCCGCAGCCATATCACACAAACATCTCTGGAAGGCATTGTGCCATAATTGAATGCACAATAATTTCCCCCCATTAATACATCGCTCATATCACAGCTTCCGCATGAAATGCCCACATTATCTGTTGCATTTCTCTCTTAATGTCCTCGCTCAACAGTAAATTTAATAGAAAGAGCGAAGGGGAGAGAGTGAACAAGTGCAGCAAAGAAAATATCAGAGCTTCATCACTCGTCATTCATCTGGTCTAAGCAGAGTCTGAAGAGAGGCGGAGGAAGCATCACAGCTGACAGCAGCTGCTCCTCTGATACCTCTCATACCTGCTGTGGTTGACGAACACTGACAGGACGCTGCTCTCCGGTCATCAAAGACTTATGTTGTCTCCTCATGCTTTTTGAGTAATTCTGCTTTTTTAAAGTTACATTTAGAGATCAAACATTCATTAATCAATCAATCGATCGACCGATCAATCTTTATCTATATAGCACTAATTCATAACAAAGATCATCTCAAGACGCTTTCCAAAAACCTTAACAGGTCTAGACCTGTAAATGATTGACACATGTGTTCTTGTCTGTTAGGGCGTTTGGTACCGATGACCATCAAATACTTCTGACTAAACTTAAACTTTTCCAAACAAGCAATCGTACAAATCAAATCCTATTTAATAGATACAGTGTCTCTGTAAATCTCATCTCAGTTTTACGGTTGGAGTCCCACAAGGCTCCATATTCAGACCCAACTTGTTTTCTACAGAATATATGCTAAACATCAGTACAGTGGTACTTTGATTTACGAGTGTCCAAACTAACGAGTGTTTTGAGATATGACATGTCTGTTGGTAAATTTTTTGCGTAGACATGGGAGCTAAAATTAGGGTTCCAAGCCAGTGGAGAACGCAGCAGCGAATGCCACAACATCCACTCAGCATCCCATGTCTCACCTGTTCACTTTGAGCGGTTAGCTCACAGTGGAAGAATCAGTGTTGTGCTCACTTTTGCAGAAGTTTTGTACTTAATTTGCAAAAAGAAAGGTGTTAAAAAATGCATTTTTTTGCGGTCTTGATCTGATTGATGTCATATCCATTCATTTCATTGAGAAAATTGATTTGACATTCAAGTAACTTGTAGTAAGTCATGGCACTACTGGGTTCAATTTCAGGTTGCAACTCAGGTGCTTTTTTTGTGGACTTGTCAGGCGATTGTGTATCTGTTTGTATATGTTTTATTAAAAAATAAGACATAAACTTGCATAAATTTCAGTTTTTGCTGAGTGGAGAAGTTGAGATTAGACCATTATCTTTCAGACCATCTCAATCTGCTGTATCCCTCAAAGGAAAAGCTGATCTTTAAGAAAAAGGAAGGAGAGACATTGTTCCCTTTCTGAATGTCTCCTCGTTGGTTGGCTTCGGTCGTCACAGTATTAAATATAGCTTTCATACAGGTGAGTCAAACTCATTCAGCATCTTTATTCAACAGAAGAAGAAGTAAACAGTGAAGACAAAGAGCGCTGAACTCTCTCAGAGCTTTTGAACTTTCTTGTTTTGTTTTGTCTTTTTGCCATTAAGTGTGTCCCATGCTGCTTGCCATAACTGAGTGGATAATAACTTTGTCTAACACATGAAGCATCCACAGATCTGAGTGTGCAGCAGCCTCCTCTTTTGTTTTTCTCTGCTCCGTGTCCAACACAGTTATTGTGCTGAGTTATCTCCAGTCTCCATGCTTCAACGTGTTCATAAACACACAAACACCAGCGTGAACTCAACTCTCACTGTTGCCACTCATGCCTGATCCCGTGAATGTTGCCATGGTTTTGTAGCCTAGCGACCTGCAGATGTGTGTGTTTCTGTGTGTGAGTGTGTGAATGCTTCACACACACTCACCTTTAATTCTTTCCCTTCAGCAGCCTGCAAACACTCAGGGATAAGTGCCTGACGTGCTGGCCAAACAATAGACATATTAACTCTTGCGATGACTGCTGGTGGGAGTGTGTTTGTGTGTGTGTGTTTGTGTACACTGTGAGCGTGTGTGTGTGTGCAGAGGCAGAGAACCCACACACAGGTAAGAAGTTGGATGTTTTAAGAGGTATAAAGCAAAGATCTTTGTATAAAAGTGAACCAATGTGATGAAAGGCCGTACGGTCTGATTATAAAATGATAATCTTTTAAATGTCACACTTCAATTACAGATAAAATAACAAAAAAAAAACATTTTAAACTTTACTAATCCATAATCTCATACTTACCCCTGATTTACACATACAGCATCAGCATCGTGCACTACGCTGTACTTCCCTGCCACTCTAGTCAGTCAGTGCATTCACACCGCCCGCGCTGCGGTCCGTCTCCAGCACATGCCACCAACGACTGCTCGCAGCTGCTGCGAGTCTATTTTTGCCAAAGTACGCTGCAAAGACGTATCAATCTCTGCGGAGCAGATCATACCAAACAGGAAAACAGACACACACAAAAAAAAACAATCAGAGTTTTTGGTCTTTTTAAAATAAAGCACCATGTTCTAGCTGATAACTGGATTTATTATCCTTGTATATCTAAACTATGACACTGGCACAGGGCCAGCAGTCATCAGCTGGTCAGACCCAGAGGAAATCTGATGCCATGGATGAGGAAAAGTTTATATTGGAGGCGGAAAACCTTTTAAGTACATACAATACAACACATCCTTTATATAAGGACACAAACAGAGACTAAAAGGGAAGGACTGAAGTGCTGAAGTTCTGGGAGGGCAGGTGAGTTTAACATACTATTTCATTATCATGTATGTACATGTCATGGGCGGATTCCTGTGGGAACGTGGTTTTCCTGTGATCTTGGGATCTTGCATATCTAGTTGTGTACTCTACTGTGTATTTGCACATGGCAAAAACTGCAGCACTGACGGAATGTGGATCAGGGACGACACAGGAGCTCAAAATGTGTGTGTTAAGACTGATCTCTGAAAGTTGGTATCAACCTGAAGTTTAATCTGCATTCCATCTCTCCTTCCTTTAAAACCTCAAACAGCTCACTTACTTGAGATCAGGAACATATGCGTATATATATATATATGCGTATATATATATATATATATATATATATATATATATATATATATATATATATATATATATATATATAGTGTCAGTAGATTAATCAGTCTGAATATTAGTTCATCTCATGCACATTTTTTATCATTTAGTCATTTTAGAGTTTTCATGACTTCAGTTGTTGAGATTTCAGATCAGTTTGATGATTTGAATATAATCCTTACAGTGAACCAAGCTGCCAGAAAGTGCTGCAGAAAAGCAGCAGGAAATAAGATGACAGATTTTCAAACAGGCTTTTTACACCTCACATAATTTTTGGTAACAGGACTGAGAAAATGAAACCGTCTTCAGCTCAGGAAGCTTTAAAGCATGGAATAAAGTCACCTGAGATGGACCAGGACACATTTAGAGTAGATCAATACGTTTATTTTCAGATTCAGAGCTGAAAAAAGAGAACATTTGAACAGTGTTAAAAAAAATCCATATTTATATTTATATATCTTTATTTTAAAGATATATAATCTTATTTCAAGATAATCTAAGCAGAAATTTAAACTTCATTGACAGGGCTGTGTACAGCGGCAAAGGGCAAAGTTAAAAAGCATACAAGTCAAGGGTTTAAGTCCTTTAACTTATCTCATTACTTAAAAGTTATCAGACCAGAAAAGTTACAGTTACATAGAAACAAGACCTGAATTTGGTTTTAATTACACTTCTGATCAAAGGGTTAGAAAAATGCAGTGTGGACTTACTTCAAGAAACTTCAGGTATAAATGTTTCGAACTGCATGGCAGATTTGTTTTATTCTTCATGACTACAGGTAACATGAAATCATTTTGACCTGTCAGGTTAATAAAACATACTCTACTCAGACAGAAACACTTTATTACGCCTAAGTTTGAGGCTGTGTTTTTGCAGGTACTGTGCTGTGAACAGTAATGTGTACTCTTCATACAGATACATGATAAAACATCAGAGATAAAGGTAGAATAATACCCCTTTCACACTGAGCTGGTGCTTGCTCTAGTTCCAGGCTAGTTCCTGGGTTGGTACCAGTTCTTTGTATTTGCACTGACAAAACTCCAGCTGCTTAAAACTGGTGCTTAGCCAGCACCAACTCTTTGGGCCAGAGTGAAGCACCGAGTACCTCAGGGGTCGAGGGCGGGGTTACCATGACCAACGATCGGCGCTGGAAAACAAACATTCATAAAAAGAAAAGCTGCTGAGCAAGTGGTCTGTTATTTTGTTGGAGTTTCTCAAACTTCAGGTTTGATGTCAGTGGTTTATTGAACACTCAACACTGGTTACTGTTGGCTGTAACCACGGCAACAAAACAACAGGTCTGTGTGACTCTATACAAACCTGTCCACAAACGACCAGAAGACCACACATGGACACGAGCACGCACGCACACACACACACACACACACACACACACACACGTGCACACACACACTGGCTGCTAAACCACCCATCGCTGGTGATGCATTCACTGAGCCTTGTAATTCTCAAACACACAGTAACTCATCTTAACTGTTACACACCCCCTTTATCTAACACTAACAACAAACCAAGTCTGTGACAGTCTGCAGTGACGCACTGACGCTTTACGCTGATGCACTGACGTGGCTCCAGTTCAGCTACTTGATGATGGAAAAGCTTGAAGCTTAGATTGCGTTTCCATCAGCCTCATGACAACCTGACAGTGGACATCCTGACACCATATGTGTGCTTTAAAAGTATGTGATTTTGCTCTCAGAGACGTCTGTCTCAGAGCAGAGGAAACAGTGGAGAAATAAAGATGACATGAGCCTGGTGGTGTCTGTTTCACACAGCTGTATACACATCTGGCAGTATGGACTGGTAAAGGTCCAATTAAATGTAAACAGAGTGAAAGACGAGTGTTTTTACCCACTTTAAGTTTAAATGAAACACAGTATCTGAGGATGGATGGCAGTGAAGTTTGTAAATGTGTGCAGATCCTCCTCATTCAGTGTGCTTCACCATTTCCTGAATGAATAAGAAGCATGTGGTTGTATGCCCGTGTTTGAACGACTGTGTGTGTCTGTGTGTGTGTGTGTGTGGCACATGAGTGTGTGGCCTTGCTCAGGGAAGCGCACCGCCCTGCGGATGACACTCAGAATGCATTATAACCATTAATGAAAAAGTTAATGGGGCATTTTCTTACATATCAATTTACATTTGGACTATTTGGGTGCACAAATGATGTCTGGGTGGTCGCAGCCAACGCCACTCGGCACCGAAACAGAGAGGTCTAATGTGTTTTTGTGGACATCAAATGTTGTGAATAATGACGCGTCCACTGAATGCAAATCAGATGACACTTGATAGGCCATGATCAACAGTGCCTGCATGCAAACTTTCACCCACAGACACAATGAAAGAGAGAGAGAGCGAGAGAAAGAGAGAGAGAGAGAGAGAGAGAGAGAGAGAGAGAGAGAGCAGTCTCCTGCTGTATTACACCTTTCACACATGATGTACAGCTACACCTGTTATCTCACATAAACCACACACTCATGTAGGCAAAATGTCCTGTTGTATCATAAACCAGAGGCAGTTCATTTACAAAACCTTCACACACACACACACACACACACACACACACACACACACACACACACACGCACGCACACGCACACACACACACACACACACACAGTGTTAGATAAGAGTAGCCTCAACATAATGCTTACTAATACAATCTGCAATCTACACTTTCACTTAGCAGACGCTTTCGTCCAAAGAGATGTACAACACAAGCAAGAATATAAAGAGGAGTAAGTGTGAAGAAATGCTTCAAGTTAGTTGGTTCACAGGTACTCTGCCATCAAGGGCCCACTGAACAACTACACTTTTTTTTGTTTGTTTGTTTGTTTGTTTGTTTGTTTTTTGTATTATTCCGTCTAAATAATACCCACAACTTAAATTCAATATTGTTCAGCAACATTCAACATTCAGTGCTTTCATTCACTGAGAGCTCAGTCTGAGACCTTCTGAACAGGTGAGTCTTCAGACCTATCTTAAAAGTAGAAGAGGACTCTGTGGATCGTAATGAGTTGGGTAATTCATTCCACCATTTGGGAGCAACAGAGGAGAAGAGTCTGGTAGAGATTTAGAGCCATGCTGGACTGAGAGCACCAGGCGTCTCTCACAGGCAGAGCGTAGCGAGCGGAAAGGAGTGTAGACCTGGATGAGGGACTCAAGGTAGGAAGGAGACGTTCTTGTCACTGTTTTGTAAACCAGTACATGGCACATGGGTTTATTGTAACATATTGATGTCGTCTTCTCTCTTTGTGAGGTGAGTGTGTGTGTGTGTGTGTGTGTGTGTGTGTGTGTGTGTGTGTGTGTGTGTGTGTGTGTGTGTGTGTGTGTGTGTGTGTGTGTGTGTGTGTGTAGCTCTGCTGTGTAGTCACCTCTTGGACCCCTGAGGGTTTCCAGCACTGGAGTTGGCCTTGAGGGATGGGAATGTCAATTCACGGAGTGTTAGCCCGAGGCATGCAGACAGTAGCATACAAACACACACACACACACACACACACACACACACACACACACACACACACACACACACACACAAACACAAACAAACATTAGCCTCTGACTTTTGGTCCATGTTCAGCTAGAATAAAATAAAATAATTGTATTTAAAGACTCTTCCAGAGTTCTGTCATTTAGGGACCCGTGCATTACTGCACGGGTCCCTAAATGGCGGGTCTGGACCTAGACGCCATCCTAAACAGACCTGGACTTGTCATCAATAAATTCTGATTCTGGTTTTAAATATAACATTGTGTATTTGTCCGTCAAACACATCCCTCTTAAAATTTTCTGATCATGCAGAGAGGGAAATCTCAGGTTCAGGGCTCATTTAAATATGATTTGTGTATTTAAATTGAGGCGTGGACAGGGAGGAGTTGGGTGCTCCAGCATGTGCACTCAGTTCCACGATAATTGGGATGTACAAAGGAAAAGTACCTGGATTCATGCGTGCGCACAGATTCATACATCAGAATAATTTTGTGCTTACGAGGTTTTCTGGATTTGAGCGTACGCCATGTTTTAGTAGGAAATCCACGCAAGTCTTAGTACATGAGGCCCCAGGTTATTCCATCAATGGATTTTTTCTTCCCTGATGTTACAGCCATATTCCAAGATGACAATGCCAAGAATCATCGGGCTCAGATGGTGAAAGAGTGGTTCAGGGAGCATGAGGCATTTTTTTCACACATGGATTGGCCACCACAGAGTCCAGACCTTAACCCCATTGAGAATCTTTGGGATGTGCTGGAGAAGGCTTTTCACAGCGGTCAGACTCTACCATCATCAATGCAAGATCTTAGTGAAAAATTAATGCAACACTGGATGGAAATAAATCTTGTGACATTGCAGAAATTTATCAAAACAATGCCAATGAATGTGTGCTGTAATCAAAGCTAAAGGGGGTCCAACGAAATATTTGAGTGTGTGACCTTTATTTGGACAAGCAGTGTGTGTGTGTGTGTGTGTGTGTGTGTGTGTGTGTGTGTGTGTGTGTGTGTGTGTGTGTGTGTGTGTGTGTGTGTGTGTGTTTTAATGCCTCTGTTCCAGTTTAACGTACACAGCTTAAAAGGAAAAGGTGATCGAAACGGAAGTATTTCCACACCGACATTTTTTCCACATTGAGATAAATTCTATATGAAGTCTTTGACGGTTTTAAGATGATCCAAACAAATAAGTAATAAATAAATAAATAAATAAATAAATAAATAAGTAAATAAATAAATAAAAAACCACAATGCCTCCCTGAACCAAATCTATGTTAGACTGATAAAAATGAAAAGGTAAAAACTTCAGGCCAGGGAAGCGCTGTGAAAGGGAGGCTGCTGAGTCCACCACAATAAGTCACTGTTGTAAAAGTCAAAGTGGAGTCTGACGTCTGACTTCAGCATGGATCTTGTGATGAATTCATCAAAAATAAAAAAAATAAAAAAAAGAAACCTGCAGGAAGAATCTGTTTTTGTGGTTTAAATATGATGAAAAATAGTTTCTCAAAAGCTTTTTGTTTGATTAATCAAAAACAGCCAAAAACTGCTCTTTAAATTTAATCTCATTTGCTCAGGCTGCAGGTAGCCTGATATTCATTCTCCTGGAACATTGACATACATTATTCCATACACTGCAAAACTGAAACCTAAGCATGTGTTTTTATCTATACATAAAAACAAATATGTGCACCCAACAAGTTCAGAGAAATGGTCTTATTTTAAGGTATTAAAAGATTAAAAAAAAAAAAAAAAATGCCTGCATTGCTTTAAAGAGTAAAAAAGTAGTCTGCCAGTAAGGTGAGGAAAAAGTATTTATTCTTTTAAAACATTATCCTTAGGTCAAGAAACTAAACCAGTAATTATTTTCCTTTTTTTTTTTTCAGAATCCCTTTTTGTTTTTGTTTTTTTGTTTTTAAATAAATGATTCAGGCTTCATTTTTGTCCTTTACTATCTTGAAGAAAAAGACATTTGTGTGGGCTTGTCAGGTGAATGTGACTTCTACTGAGTCTAATTTGGTATTTATTGTGAGAAATAAGATGAAAACATTTGCTTAGATGACATTTTTTGCTGTTTTCTACTCTGTTATTTCTCCTAACATCTGAATAAAGGAATAAAATCCCCAGAGTAAACATAAAATAGAGACATTTTCAGTATTTGCTGTCGCTGTCAGGTCTTGATGAAGTTGTGTGTTTTGTTGGAGTGTAACTGAGGAGCTGAACAGGAGTCAGTGTGTGGTATTGAACCATCAGTGAAGTCACAGCTCTGGGGTTTCTGAGGATTTGACTTTGACTTCTGCCCCCAGGAGTCAGAATCAAACAAAGACGCAGAGAAAAGTTGAGGTTCAGACTTCTCTGCTGGTGTTTTCCAGTCTTCAGAGGTGTGTGAGTCGACTTAATTGCCCAGTGGCTTTGAGGTATTCTACCTATTTCACGTCTCCCATCTCCACTCTCGTTTTCATTACCTCGTATTGCTGCTTATTCCCTTAAAATGAGCTCGGCACCTGATACTTTACATAAACAATTGCAAATGAAAAGCCACCCTGCAGTTTCCCCTTCTCCTCTCATGGCTCCCCTCCCTCTCACTCCTTCAGGCTCACCTCTCTCTCATTATCCCATTCCTTTACTCCCCCCCCCCAACCCCTCTTCACACTGCTTACCCCCACCTCTGTTACTGGCGAGTGGGCGAGAGCGATGGGCAATAACCCAGCACGCTGCTTTTCGACTTAGCGCTACCTGCTATGCTAATATCATTAATCAATAGAGCCCAGATTGTCTTCCCTGCGATTCGGAGGATCTAAGGGTCCCAGTGGTGCACAGG